>CM051237.1:87061248-87341248 GCA_027917425.1 Gastrophryne carolinensis
CCATTCTGTGACTAAAGCAGCCTCTGTTTAAGACCATATAAGCATTTGCTCTAATCATATTTGAAATTAGGCCTGATAAAGACACTTTTGCTGGCCAAAGCACTACTGTACCCTGGCAAGCTCGATTCCTGCCCGGGGCATCCCATTCTGTGACTAAAGCAGCCTCTGTTTAAGACCATATAAGCATTTGCTCTAATCATATTTGAAATTAGGCCTGATAAAGACACTTTTGCTGGCCAAAGCACTACTGTACCCTGGCAGCTCGATTCCTGCCCGGGGCATCCCATTCTGTGACTAAAGCAGCCTCTGTTTAAGACCATATAAGCATTTGCTCTAATCATATTTGAAATTAGGCCTGATAAAGACACTTTTGCTGGCCAAAGCACTACTGTACCCTGGCAGCTCGATTCCTGCCCGGGGCATCCCATTCTGTGACTAAAGCAGCCTCTGTTTAAGACCATATAAGCATTTGCTCTAATCATATTTGAAATTAGGCCTGATAAAGACACTTTTGCTGGCCAAAGCACTACTGTACCCTGGCAGCTCGATTCCTGCCCGGGGCATCCCATTCTGTGACTAAAGCAGCCTCTGTTTAAGGACCATATAAGCATTTGCTCTAATCATATTTGAAATTAGGCCTGATAAAGACACTTTTGCTGGCCAAAGCACTACTGTACCCTGGCAGCTCGATTCCTGCCCGGGGCATCCCATTCTGTGACTAAAGCAGCCTCTGTTTAAGACCATATAAGCATTTGCTCTTATCATATTTGAAATTAGGCCTGATAAAGACACTTTTGCTGGCCAAAGCACTACTGTACCCTGGCAGCTCGATTCCTGCCCGGGGCATCCCATTCTGTGACTAAAGCAGCCTCTGTTTAAGACCATATAAGCATTTGCTCTAATCATATTTGAAATTAGGCCTGATAAAGACACTTTTGCTGGCCAAAGCACTACTGTACCCTGGCAGCTCGATTCCTGCCCGGGGCATCCCATTCTGTGACTAAAGCAGCCTCTGTTTAAGACCATATAAGCATTTGCTCTTATCATATTTGAAATTAGGCCTGATAAAGACACTTTTGCTGGCCAAAGCACTACTGTACCCTGCCAGCTCGATTCCTGCCCGGGGCATCCCATTCTGTGACTAAAGCAGCCTCTGTTTAAGACCATATAAGCATTTGCTCTTATTATATTTATATTATAAGACACTTTTGCTGGGCATAGGCTTACTGCTGCCTGCCAGGTGCACTTCTGTTGAGGCATCCCATTCTGTAACATAGCATACCCCTCTTTATTTACACTAAGCAGCTCTCTTATTTACACTAAGCAGGCCTGTTGGAGGGCTGAGTGTTACTGCTCACTTTTGGTGTGCATTATATTCTGTTTCATATAGACCCACCGCTGCCCGGGGTTTTTTTAAATATCACCTACTACCACGCCAGTTAGACTATGTCGGGCAGACAAGTGCCTGGAAGTGAAAAGAGGAGTGGCAGAGGCCAAGATTCCGCAGGAAGAGCTCGCATCAGACTGGGGGCCAGTAGCAGCAGGAGTCACGCTGAGAGACCTAATCTGCCAGTATCTGCTAGCGGTCGGGTCTCCACCAGTAACGCATCTGCCGTGGTAGATTGGTTGACGCGCTCATCAACAACATCATCACAACTTACGTCTGAGACCCCCAGTCTAGGGTCGGTAGGTTCCTCTGACACAACCCTGAGTTGGCATGCCCCGAGAGCAGTCCCTGTCCTCCCATTGCCTCTGGCCTACGCCGTTCCCTCCCCCAGCGACGTATCCTATGCTTTGGGTTCAGCTCCACTCTTTAGTGAGGAGGACCATCAGATAGAGGACAGTCAGCAGCTACTGCCCAGCCAAGAAATGGAGGTGGCTTCTTTAGCTAGGCAGACAAATAGTGATGTGGACAGTGTCGTGGGTGCTGCGAGCGTTCCAGCTCCTGCGCCAGACACTGTTGACGAATCCACGAACATCAGTGACGTACAGCCACAACCCGGTGATGATGATGATGATGACGATGAAGCCGATCGCACTTGGGAGCCGGGTGATGAAGGGGCTTCATCGTCATCATCAGGAGAAGAGGGGTGCAGGTTGCCCCGGAGTCAGCAGCTGAGGCAGCAAAGTGGTAGCAGTCAGCATGGGGGCACAATTCCAAAGGCTGGAGCCGGCCGGGGCCGGGGCCGGGGTAGAGCACCTGCTGTGCGGCAGTCTACCTTATCGGGAGGTAGTGGAGCAGGGGTTCCTGGAGTTGGCAACAGCAGCAGTGAATCAGTGAGGCCAGGGGGTGGGAAAAGTAGCTACTCGGCAGTGTGGCAGTTTTTCCTGAGGCATCCGCAGGAGGGTAACATGGCCACATGCAAGATATGTAGGCAAAAGGTGAAGCGTGGCCAGGGTCCAAATGTTGGCACCACGGCCCTGCGTCAACATATGATGCGTCACCATAAAACGACCTGGGAGAACCGAGGCTCCCAAGGGGTGGTCCAGTCTGCTTCCTCACCAAGTGAGCTCCCAATTTCTGCCAGCCAAGGCTCCAGCACCTCAGCCGAAGGCAGCTGTGCGTCATACCCATCCTCTGTCGCTCCTGCTCCTCCTCCTCCTCCTCCAAGTCATGCATCCCGCCAGCAATCCATCAGCGAAGCCATGTCCAAGAGACAGCAGTATGCGCCCACTCATCCTACGGCGCAGAAGCTGAATGTGCTCCTGTCCAAGTTGCTGGTGCTGCAGTCGCTCCCTTTTCAGGTGGTGGAATCTGCACCTTTCAGAGAACTGATGGCTTGTGCCGAGCCGAGGTGGAGAGTCCCAAGCCGTCATTTCTTTGCCAAGAAGGCAGTACCAGCGCTGCACACTTTTGTTGAACAGAAGGTGGGCCAGTCCTTGAGCCTGTCGGTGTGTAGCAAAATACATGGCAGCGCCGACATCTGGAGCTGTAACTACGGTCAGGGGCAGTACATGTCGTTTACGGCCCACTGGGTGAATGTGGTCCCTTTGCAGCAGCAACTTGGACAGGTCACGCCGCTTCGGCCTCCGCGCTCTCTGCCCATTGGGCCTGTGACACCGTGCGACTCGGCCTCCTCATCCTCCGCCATCTCCTCACCCTCCACTGTAGGCTCAAGTCTCAGTGCCCCTCCAGTCTACCATGTGTGCAGGGCACGGAGGTGTCACGCAGTGCTTCACATGGTTTGTCTTGGCGAACGGAGTCACACAGGGGAGGAACTGCTTAAATGTATTCATCAGGAAATCCAAACATGGCTTACTCCGAGAAAACTTAAAATGGGAATCATGGTTACCGACAATGGGAAGAACATTTTGTCTGCGCTGCGCCAAGGAAGCCTGACCCATGCCCCCTGCATGGCTCACGTCTTCAATCTGGTTGTCAAGCGGTTTCTGAAGTGTTCCCCCCATCTGCAGGACATCCTAACAACTTCACGGAAACTTTGCATGCACTTCAGCCACTCCTACACTGCCAAACACACCCTTCTTGAGCTACAGCGTCAGAATGGTATCCCCCAACATAGTCTGATTTGCGATGTTTCCACCCGTTGGAATTCCACCCTTCACATGTTGGACCGATTATATGAACAGAGAAAAGCCATCACGGATTTCCTGATGATCCAAGCAGATAGGGGGACTCCCCTGTGTAACTTCAATGTCAACCAGTGGCAGCTCATACGTGACACCTGCCGTTTGCTCAGGCCCTTTGAGGAAGCCACTTTATTTGTCAGTCGGCAGGATTACGGGATGAACGACGTGATTCCACTGCTTCATGTACTACAGCACATGTTGGAAACCATGGCTGGTCAGGGCACTGGAGACATGGCGTTTACATCTTACGGCCACATGAACCCCCTTGGAGCTGAACTGGAGGAGGAGGAGGAGGAAGAGGAGGAGGAGGAGTTGCCCAGCGAAACACAGTTTAGGCTTGGCGAAATGGCTGGTTTATCTAGTCAGCGGACAGGAGAGGAGGAGCAGGAGCAGCCAGAGGAGCTAGAGGTTTTTGAGGAAGGAGAGACAGAGGACCCGGGCACACCGTGGCAGTATGCAGTGGAGATGGAGACAGGTAGTCCATCCGAGTCACTTGCGCAAATGGCACGAAGCATGCTCACGTGCTTGCGTAGTGACCCCAGAATTGTTTCCATCTGTCGGCGGGATGACTTCTGGCTGTCCACCTTATTGGACCCTCGCTTCCGGCACAAAATGGGGGCATTTTTTAAACCCACCGAGAGGGAGGACAAACTCAACTACTACAAAGACATTCTACGTAGGCAGTTGGCCGATGCCTATCTGCGCCATGGTCCATACTCTCGCAGGTCTGACTCGAGGGGACCTCTGCGCTCACCTTCCACTGCCATGGCCGCTGGGGGGGTTGGCAGCAGCAGCAGCAGAAGCTCCATCAGCAGCAGCAGCCTCAGTCTTCAGTCGCTAATGAGTAGCTTTCTACACCCGCATAGTGAGGCTACTCATGAGCAGCAGGAAGACCTGGAGCAGGACCTGAACCAGCAGGTCATGTCATACTTTGACATGACCATGCCAACACACCTTGAGGATCCGCTGGACTTCTGGGCAGCCAAACTTGATTTGTGGCCGCAACTAGCAGAGTTTGCCCTGGAAAAGCTGTCCTGCCCGGCAAGTAGCGTGCCATCTGAGCGGGTGTTTAGTGCGGCGGGGGCCATAGTTACGGCGAGGAGAACTCGTCTGTCAACTAAAAATGTGGAGAGACTCACCTTTGTCAAAATGAATCAGGGATGGATCAGCCAGGATTTCCACCCACCAATGCCTGATGCATGCGACTAGATTCAGCATGGTGCCACGTTTTACACTTTCCAAATGGTGCAAAACATATTTATGTCTTTAGGCCATTTTTTGGGCTCCTGCTGCTGCTACTGTCAACTCCTGCCAACTCCAGGGTGTGATTCATCCAATTTTTGGGCTCCTGAAGCCAACTCCAGTGTATATTTGGGCTCCTGCTGCTGCTGCTGTCAACTCCTGCCAACTCCAGGGTGTGATTCATCCAATTTTTGGGCTCCTGAAGCCAACTCCAGTGTATATTTGGGCTCCTGCTGCTGCTGCTGCCAACTTCTGCCAACTCCAGGGTGTGATTCATCCAATTTTTGGGCTCCTGAAGCCAACTCCAGTGTATATTTGGGCTCCTGCTGCTGCTGCTGTCAACTCCTGCCAACTCCAGGGTGTGATTCATCCAATTTTTGGGCTCCTGAAGCCAACTCCAGTGTATATTTGGGCTCCTGCTGCTGCTGCTGTCAACTCCTGCCAACTCCAGGGTGTGATTCATCCAATTTTTGGGCTCCTGAAGCCAACTCCAGTGTATATTTGGGCTCCTGCTGCTGCTGCTGTCAACTCCTGCCAACTCCAGGGTGTGATTCATCCAATTTTTGGGCTCCTGAAGCCAACTCCAGTGTATATTTGGGCTCCTGCTGCTGCTGCTGCCAACTTCTGCCAACTCCAGGGTGTGATTCATCCAATTTTTGGGCTCCTGAAGCCAACTCCAGTGTATATTTGGGCTCCTGCTGCTGCTGCTGCCAACTTCTGCCAACTCCAGGGTGTGATTCATCCAATTTTTGGGCTCCTGAAGCCAACTCCAGTGTATATTTGGGCTCCTGCTGCTGCTGCTGTCAACTCCTGCCAACTCCAGGGTGTGATTCATCCAATTTTTGGGCTCCTGAAGCCAACTCCAGTGTATATTTGGGCTCCTGCTGCTGCTGCTGCCAACTTCTGCCAACTCCAGGGTGTGATTCATCCAATTTTTGGGCTCCTGAAGCCAACTCCAGTGTATATTTGGGCTCCTGCTGCTGCTGCTGCCAACTTCTGCCAACTCCAGGGTGTGATTCATCCAATTTTTGGGCTCCTGAAGCCAACTCCAGTGTATATTTGGGCTCCTGCTGCTGCTGCTGCCAACTTCTGCCAACTCCAGGGTGTGATTCATCCAATTTTTGGGCTCCTGAAGCCAACTCCAGTGTATATTTGGGCTCCTGCTGCTGCTGCTGCCAACTTCTGCCAACTCCAGGGTGTGATTCATCCAATTTTTGGGCTCCTGAAGCCAACTCCAGTGTATATTTGGGCTCCTGCTGCTGCTGCTGCCAACTTCTGCCAACTCCAGGGTGTGATTCATCCAATTTTTGGGCTCCTGAAGCCAACTCCAGTGTATATTTGGGCTCCTGCTGCTGCTGCTGTCAACTCCTGCCAACTCCAGGGTGTGATTCATCCAATTTTTGGGCTCCTGAAGCCAACTCCAGTGTATATTTGGGCTCCTGCTGCTGCTGCTGTCAACTCCTGCCAACTCCAGGGTGTGATTCATCCAATTTTTGGGCTCCTGAAGCCAACTCCAGTGTATATTTGGGCTCCTGCTGCTGCTGCTGCCAACTTCTGCCAACTCCAGGGTGTGATTCATCCAATTTTTGGGCTCCTGAAGCCAACTCCAGTGTATATTTGGGCTCCTGCTGCTGCTGCTGCCAACTTCTGCCAACTCCAGGGTGTGATTCATCCAATTTTTGGGCTCCTGAAGCCAACTCCAGTGTATATTTGGGCTCCTGCTGCTGCTGCTGTCAACTCCTGCCAACTCCAGGGTGTGATTCATCCAATTTTTGGGCTCCTGAAGCCAACTCCAGTGTATATTTGGGCTCCTGCTGCTGCTGCTGCCAACTTCTGCCAACTCCAGGGTGTGATTCATCCAATTTTTGGGCTCCTGAAGCCAACTCCAGTGTATATTTGGGCTCCTGCTGCTGCTGCTGCCAACTTCTGCCAACTCCAGGGTGTGATTCATCCAATTTTTGGGCTCCTGAAGCCAACTCCAGTGTATATTTGGGCTCCTGCTGCTGCTGCTGCCAACTTCTGCCAACTCCAGGGTGTGATTCATCCAATTTTTGGGCTCCTGAAGCCAACTCCAGTGTATATTTGGGCTCCTGCTGCTGCTGCTGCCAACTTCTGCCAACTCCAGGGTGTGATTCATCCAATTTTTGGGCTCCTGAAGCCAACTCCAGTGTATATTTGGGCTCCTGCTGCTGCTACTGTCAACTCCTGCCAACTCCAGGGTGTGATTCATCCAATTTTTGGGCTCCTGAAGCCAACTCCAGTGTATATTTGGGCTCCTGCTGCTGCTGCTGCCAACTTCTGCCAACTCCAGGGTGTGATTCATCCAATTTTTGGGCTCCTGAAGCCAACTCCAGTGTATATTTGGGCTCCTGCTGCTGCTGCTGCCAACTTCTGCCAACTCCAGGGTGTGATTCATCCAATTTTTGGGCTCCTGAAGCCAACTCCAGTGTATATTTGGGCTCCTGCTGCTGCTGCTGCCAACTTCTGCCAACTCCAGGGTGTGATTCATCCAATTTTTGGGCTCCTGAAGCCAACTCCAGTGTATATTTGGGCTCCTGCTGCTGCTGCTGCCAACTTCTGCCAACTCCAGGGTGTGATTCATCCAATTTTTGGGCTCCTGAAGCCAACTCCAGTGTATATTTGGGCTCCTGCTGCTGCTGCTGCCAACTTCTGCCAACTCCAGGGTGTGATTCATCCAATTTTTGGGCTCCTGAAGCCAACTCCAGTGTATATTTGGGCTCCTGCTGCTGCTGCTGTCAACTCCTGCCAACTCCAGGGTGTGATTCATCCAATTTTTGGGCTCCTGAAGCCAACTCCAGTGTATATTTGGGCTCCTGCTGCTGCTGCTGTCAACTCCTGCCAACTCCAGGGTGTGATTCATCCAATTTTTGGGCTCCTGAAGCCAACTCCAGTGTATATTTGGGCTCCTGCTGCTGCTGCTGCCAACTTCTGCCAACTCCAGGGTGTGATTCATCCAATTTTTGGGCTCCTGAAGCCAACTCCAGTGTATATTTGGGCTCCTGCTGCTGCTGCTGTCAACTCCTGCCAACTCCAGGGTGTGATTCATCCAATTTTTGGGCTCCTGAAGCCAACTCCAGTGTATATTTGGGCTCCTGCTGCTGCTGCTGTCAACTCCTGCCAACTCCAGGGTGTGATTCATCCAATTTTTGGGCTCCTGAAGCCAACTCCAGTGTATATTTGGGCTCCTGCTGCTGCTGCTGTCAACTTCTGCCAACTCCAGGGTGTGATTCATCCAATTTTTGGGCTCCTGAAGCCAACTCCAGTGTATATTTGGGCTCCTGCTGCTGCTGCTGCCAACTTCTGCCAACTCCAGGGTGTGATTCATCCAATTTTTGGGCTCCTGAAGCCAACTCCAGTGTATATTTGGGCTCCTGCTGCTGCTGCTGTCAACTCCTGCCAACTCCAGGGTGTGATTCATCCAATTTTTGGGCTCCTGAAGCCAACTCCAGTGTATATTTGGGCTCCTGCTGCTGCTGCTGCCAACTTCTGCCAACTCCAGGGTGTGATTCATCCAATTTTTGGGCTCCTGAAGCCAACTCCAGTGTATATTTGGGCTCCTGCTGCTGCTGCTGCCAACTTCTGCCAACTCCAGGGTGTGATTCATCCAATTTTTGGGCTCCTGAAGCCAACTCCAGTGTATATTTGGGCTCCTGCTGCTGCTGCTGCCAACTTCTGCCAACTCCAGGGTGTGATTCATCCAATTTTTGGGCTCCTGAAGCCAACTCCAGTGTATATTTGGGCTCCTGCTGCTGCTGCTGCCAACTTCTGCCAACTCCAGGGTGTGATTCATCCAATTTTTGGGCTCCTGAAGCCAACTCCAGTGTATATTTGGGCTCCTGCTGCTGCTGCTGCCAACTTCTGCCAACTCCAGGGTGTGATTCATCCAATTTTTGGGCTCCTGAAGCCAACTCCAGTGTATATTTGGGCTCCTGCTGCTGCTGCTGTCAACTCCTGCCAACTCCAGGGTGTGATTCATCCAATTTTTGGGCTCCTGAAGCCAACTCCAGTGTATATTTGGGCTCCTGCTGCTGCTGCTGTCAACTCCTGCCAACTCCAGGGTGTGATTCATCCAATTTTTGGGCTCCTGAAGCCAACTCCAGTGTATATTTGGGCTCCTGCTGCTGCTGCTGCCAACTTCTGCCAACTCCAGGGTGTGATTCATCCAATTTTTGGGCTCCTGAAGCCAACTCCAGTGTATATTTGGGCTCCTGCTGCTGCTGCTGCCAACTTCTGCCAACTCCAGGGTGTGATTCATCCAATTTTTGGGCTCCTGAAGCCAACTCCAGTGTATATTTGGGCTCCTGCTGCTGCTGCTGTCAACTCCTGCCAACTCCAGGGTGTGATTCATCCAATTTTTGGGCTCCTGAAGCCAACTCCAGTGTATATTTGGGCTCCTGCTGCTGCTGCTGCCAACTTCTGCCAACTCCAGGGTGTGATTCATCCAATTTTTGGGCTCCTGAAGCCAACTCCAGTGTATATTTGGGCTCCTGCTGCTGCTGCTGCCAACTTCTGCCAACTCCAGGGTGTGATTCATCCAATTTTTGGGCTCCTGAAGCCAACTCCAGTGTATATTTGGGCTCCTGCTGCTGCTGCTGCCAACTTCTGCCAACTCCAGGGTGTGATTCATCCAATTTTTGGGCTCCTGAAGCCAACTCCAGTGTATATTTGGGCTCCTGCTGCTGCTGCTGCCAACTTCTGCCAACTCCAGGGTGTGATTCATCCAATTTTTGGGCTCCTGAAGCCAACTCCAGTGTATATTTGGGCTCCTGCTGCTGCTACTGTCAACTCCTGCCAACTCCAGGGTGTGATTCATCCAATTTTTGGGCTCCTGAAGCCAACTCCAGTGTATATTTGGGCTCCTGCTGCTGCTGCTGCCAACTTCTGCCAACTCCAGGGTGTGATTCATCCAATTTTTGGGCTCCTGAAGCCAACTCCAGTGTATATTTGGGCTCCTGCTGCTGCTGCTGCCAACTTCTGCCAACTCCAGGGTGTGATTCATCCAATTTTTGGGCTCCTGAAGCCAACTCCAGTGTATATTTGGGCTCCTGCTGCTGCTGCTGCCAACTTCTGCCAACTCCAGGGTGTGATTCATCCAATTTTTGGGCTCCTGAAGCCAACTCCAGTGTATATTTGGGCTCCTGCTGCTGCTGCTGCCAACTTCTGCCAACTCCAGGGTGTGATTCATCCAATTTTTGGGCTCCTGAAGCCAACTCCAGTGTATATTTGGGCTCCTGCTGCTGCTGCTGCCAACTTCTGCCAACTCCAGGGTGTGATTCATCCAATTTTTGGGCTCCTGAAGCCAACTCCAGTGTATATTTGGGCTCCTGCTGCTGCTGCTGTCAACTCCTGCCAACTCCAGGGTGTGATTCATCCAATTTTTGGGCTCCTGAAGCCAACTCCAGTGTATATTTGGGCTCCTGCTGCTGCTGCTGTCAACTCCTGCCAATTCCAGGGTGTGATTCATCCAATTTTTGGGCTCCTGAAGCCAACTCCAGTGTATATTTGGGCTCCTGCTGCTGCTGCTGCCAACTTCTGCCAACTCCAGGGTGTGATTCATCCAATTTTTGGGCTCCTGAAGCCAACTCCAGTGTATATTTGGGCTCCTGCTGCTGCTGCTGTCAACTCCTGCCAACTCCAGGGTGTGATTCATCCAATTTTTGGGCTCCTGAAGCCAACTCCAGTGTATATTTGGGCTCCTGCTGCTGCTGCTGTCAACTCCTGCCAACTCCAGGGTGTGATTCATCCAATTTTTGGGCTCCTGAAGCCAACTCCAGTGTATATTTGGGCTCCTGCTGCTGCTGCTGCCAACTTCTGCCAACTCCAGGGTGTGATTCATCCAATTTTTGGGCTCCTGAAGCCAACTCCAGTGTATATTTGGGCTCCTGCTGCTGCTGCTGCCAACTTCTGCCAACTCCAGGGTGTGATTCATCCAATTTTTGGGCTCCTGAAGCCAACTCCAGTGTATATTTGGGCTCCTGCTGCTGCTGCTGTCAACTCCTGCCAACTCCAGGGTGTGATTCATCCAATTTTTGGGCTCCTGAAGCCAACTCCAGTGTATATTTGGGCTCCTGCTGCTGCTGCTGCCAACTTCTGCCAACTCCAGGGTGTGATTCATCCAATTTTTGGGCTCCTGAAGCCAACTCCAGTGTATATTTGGGCTCCTGCTGCTGCTGCTGCCAACTTCTGCCAACTCCAGGGTGTGATTCATCCAATTTTTGGGCTCCTGAAGCCAACTCCAGTGTATATTTGGGCTCCTGCTGCTGCTGCTGCCAACTTCTGCCAACTCCAGGGTGTGATTCATCCAATTTTTGGGCTCCTGAAGCCAACTCCAGTGTATATTTGGGCTCCTGCTGCTGCTGCTGCCAACTTCTGCCAACTCCAGGGTGTGATTCATCCAATTTTTGGGCTCCTGAAGCCAACTCCAGTGTATATTTGGGCTCCTGCTGCTGCTGCTGCCAACTTCTGCCAACTCCAGGGTGTGATTCATCCAATTTTTGGGCTCCTGAAGCCAACTCCAGTGTATATTTGGGCTCCTGCTGCTGCTGCTGTCAACTCCTGCCAACTCCAGGGTGTGATTCATCCAATTTTTGGGCTCCTGAAGCCAACTCCAGTGTATATTTGGGCTCCTGCTGCTGCTGCTGTCAACTCCTGCCAACTCCAGGGTGTGATTCATCCAATTTTTGGGCTCCTGAAGCCAACTCCAGTGTATATTTGGGCTCCTGCTGCTGCTGCTGCCAACTTCTGCCAACTCCAGGGTGTGATTCATCCAATTTTTGGGCTCCTGAAGCCAACTCCAGTGTATATTTGGGCTCCTGCTGCTGCTGCTGCCAACTTCTGCCAACTCCAGGGTGTGATTCATCCAATTTTTGGGCTCCTGAAGCCAACTCCAGTGTATATTTGGGCTCCTGCTGCTGCTGCTGTCAACTCCTGCCAACTCCAGGGTGTGATTCATCCAATTTTTGGGCTCCTGAAGCCAACTCCAGTGTATATTTGGGCTCCTGCTGCTGCTGCTGCCAACTTCTGCCAACTCCAGGGTGTGATTCATCCAATTTTTGGGCTCCTGAAGCCAACTCCAGTGTATATTTGGGCTCCTGCTGCTGCTGCTGCCAACTTCTGCCAACTCCAGGGTGTGATTCATCCAATTTTTGGGCTCCTGAAGCCAACTCCAGTGTATATTTGGGCTCCTGCTGCTGCTGCTGCCAACTTCTGCCAACTCCAGGGTGTGATTCATCCAATTTTTGGGCTCCTGAAGCCAACTCCAGTGTATATTTGGGCTCCTGCTGCTGCTGCTGCCAACTTCTGCCAACTCCAGGGTGTGATTCATCCAATTTTTGGGCTCCTGAAGCCAACTCCAGTGTATATTTGGGCTCCTGCTGCTGCTACTGTCAACTCCTGCCAACTCCAGGGTGTGATTCATCCAATTTTTGGGCTCCTGAAGCCAACTCCAGTGTATATTTGGGCTCCTGCTGCTGCTGCTGCCAACTTCTGCCAACTCCAGGGTGTGATTCATCCAATTTTTGGGCTCCTGAAGCCAACTCCAGTGTATATTTGGGCTCCTGCTGCTGCTGCTGCCAACTTCTGCCAACTCCAGGGTGTGATTCATCCAATTTTTGGGCTCCTGAAGCCAACTCCAGTGTATATTTGGGCTCCTGCTGCTGCTGCTGCCAACTTCTGCCAACTCCAGGGTGTGATTCATCCAATTTTTGGGCTCCTGAAGCCAACTCCAGTGTATATTTGGGCTCCTGCTGCTGCTGCTGCCAACTTCTGCCAACTCCAGGGTGTGATTCATCCAATTTTTGGGCTCCTGAAGCCAACTCCAGTGTATATTTGGGCTCCTGCTGCTGCTGCTGCCAACTTCTGCCAACTCCAGGGTGTGATTCATCCAATTTTTGGGCTCCTGAAGCCAACTCCAGTGTATATTTGGGCTCCTGCTGCTGCTGCTGTCAACTCCTGCCAACTCCAGGGTGTGATTCATCCAATTTTTGGGCTCCTGAAGCCAACTCCAGTGTATATTTGGGCTCCTGCTGCTGCTGCTGTCAACTCCTGCCAACTCCAGGGTGTGATTCATCCAATTTTTGGGCTCCTGAAGCCAACTCCAGTGTATATTTGGGCTCCTGCTGCTGCTGCTGTCAACTCCTGCCAACTCCAGGGTGTGATTCATCCAATTTTTGGGCTCCTGAAGCCAACTCCAGTGTATATTTGGGCTCCTGCTGCTGCTACTGTCAACTCCTGCCAACTCCAGGGTGTGATTCATCCAATTTTTGGGCTCCTGAAGCCAACTCCAGTGTATATTTGGGCTCCTTCTGCCCCTCATAGTGATGCCACTTCAACTCTCTGCAATTGTGCCGCTCTGCGATTCTATTAGCGATGCCTCTGATCTGCATGTGATATTTCTTAAAAGTATTATTTAACTAACCCAGCACGCATCCTGTGCGTGTTACAGCAAGGCTGAATGGTTTACAACCCTATTGAGGCTGTAGGAGGCTCAGAAATAGCCGTTTTTAATAGCGATTCGTCGCGAATTTATTCGGGTCGAAACGATTTTTGTCGGAAAATTCGGCGAATCAGTCGAATCGAATTTTTCAAAAGTTCGCTCATCTCTACTAGTTGCCTTAGAATTGTAGCCACACTGGGCACAATGCCCACATGGGTACATACCTTTGGGTTTCTCTATATCCGAAAGCCAGTTGGATGTCATGGTCGGCTTAGGTGAGTGAAACTCCACTCTGACCAATGATGACCTCAGATTCCTAGCTTTCCTATAGACTGTTAGTGGAGGGTCCCTAAAGGTTTCTGACACCTTCTCATCGGATTGTAAAATTGGCCAATGTTTGCGGACAATCCTCTGCGCCTGGGTGGAAAGTTGGGAAAAATTAAGAATACAAGGTACACGTGTGGTGGTATGTTTAGGGCGAAAGGTGCATAGAGTGGTGTGGTTAAGACCCCTAGCCCTGGCCTGTGCTGTCTGTAGACTGTCGAGTTCATAACCACGCTGTAGTAAATTGTGTATAAGTTCGTTAGAACGAAGATCGTATAGATCATCTGAGGAGGTTATACGCCTAATCCGAACAAACTGGCCATATGGCAGGCCCTTTAACAGCGATGGTGGATGGAAGCTTGTGGCATGGAGTAGTGTATTACGATCAGTGGGCTTTTTATAAACATCTGTGGTGAGACAGCCATCTATCAACTTGATGTGTACGTCAAGAAAGTGAATCTCAGTGTTGCTATGGTCAATGGAGAAAGAGATGGTCGGGGTACATTGGTTAAGATATGCATGAAACGACAGAAGGTCATCAAGCTGGCCATGCCAGATCATGAATACATCATTGATGTAACGCTGCCAAGTGAGTATGTTACGTGAGAAGGCCCCTGTAGGGTAGATAAATTCAGCTTCAAAGTTGGCCATGAAAAGGTTCGCATAACTGGGTGCCATGTTTGAACCCATGGCAGTTCCCTGGGCCTGAAAATAAAATTGATCATCAAAGACAAAGTAGTTCTTAGTAAGGATAATGGTAAGTAAATCGCTGGCCAAAGTTTGTAAACCTGATGAAATGGGGGTACCGGCAAGAGCCCTCTTAATGATGTTGATGCCATCTGTATGGGGGATAGAGGTATAGAGGCTCGTCACATCCATGGTTACAAGTATGCAATTTGAAGTCAGAGTACCAAAGGAGTTCAACAAAACAAAATCTGTAGTATCTTGTAAGAAAGATGGAGTGGCCAATACAAGTGGTTGCAGAAGACGGTCTAGAAAAATAGCCGGATTCTGGAAGACAGAGTTCGTGCCTGCCACAATGGGACGGCCAGGTGGTTTATGAAGTTTTTTATGTATTTTCGGTAAGCAGTAAAACAACGGAATCAGAGGATGGTCTGTCTTCAGAAAGTCACTCTAGGACCCAGGGGAGAAACACATCACTCCAGCAGACACACAACAACACTACATCAAATAGCACCGAGGTTAGGGCAGTGGATCCTGAGCGATGGCCGATGGTGAATCGCTGGTTCAAGACCCCATTCTTGTGAGTCCTCATGGTGCCTTGTTTAAAAGCACTTCAATCATCGGACCTGCAACACTTCGGTCTCAATATCGCTTCCTATCATATAAAAAAGCTACCTTTTCCATTATTTACCTTTGAAATCCTTAGTAATGTTTCTTTTGTCTTACTTACAAAGCATACAAGATCTTTTTTGACCATCAGCATAAAATATTTATACATTGAAAGCAACACTCATGTGTCCTGAGGGCATGATATTGCACTATATTTATTGTTGATGTTATTTTTAATTAGCTTTTTGTACAAAAATTATATATTTCTATATAAAATTGACACAATTCATTTTATATGGAATTTAAATTGACCAGATCAGATACCATTAAAAAGTACAATTTGGGCCTTATTTAGGAGGTGCGCCGCTTAGCATCATTTTACTGGTATACTGCTCTTTTTTGAGCACCAGCATCTATTTCTATTTTGATGCTGCTATTTGTATGGAATGGCACTATGGAAGGCAATAACGGCTGATGTAAAATAACCAGCTTGAATAGAGGCACTCGGTATAGGCCGGCCTGTGTCAGAACCTGTTGGATGCCGATTAAAACAGTGCCAACGAACGCCACTCAATTCCGCCAACTTTTAGGTGCTGCTCACTGTATTTATTAATTTTAACAGGCGCTGGTCGGCGTTTCTTTATTACAGTTACAGAACATCACTGCTTGGGACAAAGGGGGCAAACTTTACAGTAAGCTTAGGCTGCGTTTTAGTTATTGAGTTCCAAATTACACATTGGTAAGGCAAAAAGCAGAGATAATGAATTTTACTGGAAAAACATGACATTTGTGGACATCTAGGTCCTACTTTTACATTATTGACAAGTCCCAATGCAGGTTCTGTACAGCTATATGTGTCTAATATTATTTATAAGCATAAGACACTTCAGTACAGTTCTGCCCATTGAGAGCTATGGGATGTAAACCTACAGCACCACTATAAACTGGCACAGCTTTAACAAAAGCTCTTGTCACCACAAACTAAGGGGTGCTTGTAATAAATTTGATGCAGGCTGGCGGTGCCTGTGTTTTGTTTTTCGTTGAGGCTAAAATATTGGCTCTGAGTGGCATTGACTGGCTCTGTTGCTTGATAAATCAGGTTCCCCATTCCATTTTTAGAGGTTTTGGGTGTAAAAAACAGGTGAGGACTTACAAACTCTTGTTCTCTTTTATTTGAATCTGAAAAAGGAGAAAATATGATCTATATGATTTCTAATTAATATTCACTGCACATCAATCTCCAATATCTCTACTAGAGATCAATATGATAAATATTGCAAATACTAACAATTCTATCAGCCCAGCTGCCACTAATCTGATACAAACAATGGCCGCTAAGACTCTCCCTACACAACCAGTGACATGTCCTAAGAAGAAATATATTAATGCCTTAAATACTTTGCAACTACAATCTATTGTGTGAGAATTATCCACCACTCACACAGTAAGATGTATATATTAAAGACGGGTTTGATTAGCAGCACAGTAAATTACCTTACTAACCCAATATGTTCCTAAAGTCCCCCATAACCTTATATTACAGGCAGTTGTTACATAAAATGTAAGTAAGTTTACAGTGCAGTACAATAAATGTAATAATGGTAAGAGAGATATAGTGGAGATACATATAGATATACTTAGCACATTATGGTTGCTTCATCATGGTCATTCAGGTCCAGACGTCCATCCATTCATCGACTCCCTGCCCCCCTGGACTAGCCCCCTACAAATGCTTGTTACAGCATCAACCCCCCGACAGCTTCAAAAAAGGATTAGATGCTTATTTAGAAGAAAATAATATGAACAGTTACTATTAGTGGTTATCAGTAATAAATAAATAAATAAAATAAAAAATAACTTCCCCCATTCCCAGCACCCTTGGTTGAATTTGATGGACATATGTCTTATTTCAACCGTATAAACTATATAACTATAGCGGTAATAAATATGCTATGAGTGCACATATGACATAAAGCTAAGTATAATTTCTATTAGAAGAGAGAGCCCTGCTTATAAAGGCGTACCTACTACAGTAAATTCTGAAACCATGTAACATTTTCTTGACATTTTGATTGATTGGGATGTTTAATTACTGAACAAGGTTTAAACACTGGGAAAGTTCAAAATGCATATCTGTTTCTTTTGGGTGCAAGCCAGAATGACAGCAGGCAAAACTTAAATCTGACATTCCCATAGACAGTTGTCTATTGTATAGCTTGAAAGAGATGTGTACACCAAACTGGATGGGCTATGACAGAATGTGAATGGGACTTTTCTGTTAAAACTGTAAGCATGTCGTGTGCTCAAAAGCTAGTTTTTTTTTGTTGTGCACTTACCTATAACTCCTAGCATAGATAAAATAGGAGGCTAGATAGAACTTATTAGAAAGTAAATGTGGATAACATGTAGGATAAGGTTTTGGATAAGAAATGCTGTTTGGAGTTTTTAAGGTTTTTTTATGAACTGCTGTAATGTAATGTGCTCATATGACCAATATATGTTACGCATACAAAGGAAAATGTGCTCTGGTTTAACCCATCCATGCAAATGTGCAACACGCAATATGTGCAACACTAGTGAACAACACCAGCCAGTGAACACAAAGTGAGTTCAAATGTGCCCAGAGTGATGTGCGGCCATAGTCACGATGCCACGGAAGCAGTTGAGTGGTTAGTTGCTTTGCTCCAGAATAGAACTTCAGTCATGTCCTATGCTGGGAACTGATTCTGCAACACTTCTGTACAGTTTTCATATTTTTAGGGTTATCCTTAGATGCGATATGGTGTTGTCTATATGCACTTTAAGAGTAATGAAACATTTCTAGTGTGTGCAAAAAAACATGAAGGTTTTTACTGAAGTCCCATGAGCCAGAGACTTGTCTTCCATTTCAGTTTGTGGTTTTGCTCTGTGCATGCTCCAGGAGACCCCTTACTCCGAGAAAGTTTGCCAACAATGAACAAATTGGTTATTAGATTGTCTCTATGACTCATATGTGACTCAACTAGATTGTATGCCCCATTTTGTTAGGAAAGAAAAATAAAAAAACAACAGCTGAACTTAGTTTTCTCTGACAGCACATTTCATGTGAACCTCCAAAAATGCTGATATATTTTCCCATGTCCAATCTGCTTACTTTATGTAAGTTATTATTTAGAAAAATTATAGTGCATCAGTTATGAACAACGAAGGTGAACCATTCATGGGCTGATAATAATATCTAGGCTTAAACCCAAATTGTTCATTGTTGCATACTCACTTGCTGGCCAGAACTTCATGGTGATTGTTAATCGACTGTAGCTTCTTTATAGACCAACATGAAGAAATGCAAGAAGTAATGGAAAATGTATAGTACAGTATGTGATGCTACACATTATTAACATGGCAGCCTACATAGTAACATAGTAACATAGTAACATAGTATGTAAGGCTGAATAAAGACTTTAGTCCATCCAGTTCAGCCTGTTTAACTCCTTCTAGTGGTCTAGTAGCCATAGCTGGAAATGTTATTACATGCCAGGAAGGCATCAAGGCCACTTTTGAACTTTTGAGCCTTGAATTGTTAAAGGCCTAATTTTCAGTGTTCACATATAACAACTTGAAACAGTTCTGCTGTTGAAGCTACAGTGGTAAGTGGTTCGGACATTACTAAAATAACCAGTGTGTAAAAACTAAAAATCAGTGCACCCAAGGGGCTAGTTACTTAAATGTGAAAAATCCTTTACCCCAAAACCCAATCAGGTGTAAGTTCATAAATTCCCTAGATCTGTGATAATTGGTCTGGAAATTGGCATTTTTATATAGCTATACTTTTTAAAAACCTCTGACACCTCATCTGACCCTCTAAACCTCCTAATACACAGTTAATGTTTCCTCTTGTATTGCTTACGTACCTTTGTTGGTGTCCTTTAAAGTGGACCATAAGTCTAAATAGACTTTTGCCCCAGTTTCCTTGGGGTGTCTTGATTGTTTTGGTGTCTTTTAAAGTGGTATAGATATAAAAGAGGAAGATTGAACACTGATAGGTGCAAATGCATTCAAAAGAAGAATAATGTGGGGTCACAATATCACAGTGTATATACAGCAATATGTGCAAGCTGTATATACACTGTGATATTGTGACCCCACATTATTTAAACTATTTTGTTATAATGTTCACCAGCATTCAAATATTCTGCTTTGTGCCTATGGGTGTTCAGTCTTCCTCTTTTAAATCTATATATTGTATTGGTAAAGAGTGGGCGCACCCTGGAATTTTTTGAACCGCTTACTATCTCTCTGATATATGATTTCTATATGAAGTGTGCTTCAACCTGTAATTAATATTGTGTATTTTAAAGTGGACCATACATCTAAATAGACTTTTGTCCCACTTACAATGTTCCCTTGGGGTGTCTTGATTTTAGGATGACCTGCAGCATGTATTGCCATAGAAGTTACATGGCATGACAAATCAGGCATGGAACAATCTGACAAGCTGCCATCGGGGCTTAGCGTTGCACATGATCAGATGGGACATGGGGTAGCAACGGGGTTTGATACTGGACATGGTCAGACAAGGGACAGGTCAACTATAGGGCATTGCACTGGACGTGTTCTATAAGTCTGCAAAAGGACTTAGAATTGGATGTGGACATGGAGCGGGTCTGCAACGTGGCTTTAGCACTTGATGTGGTCAGACAAGGTACAGGTTAGCAACAGGGCTTGGCACCAGACATAATGGGAGGTGGCACAGATCAGCAACAGTGCTTGGCATTGCAAATGGTCAGACAGAGAACCTGGTTGGCAACTGAGCAGCAAGGAGAGTAGCATTCAGACCTGAGTGCCTTATAGTTGGCAGCTAATGGGGCTGACACTCAGCATCGGAAAGGCGACCAAATAATGATCATTCTGTGACACCAGGTTCAAGTGGCTGCAGTGTTTCAACACTTATTAAATGGAAGTCACTCAATCTAGTTATGTATAACCAGCCTCATGGTGCTCACAGGCATGGAAATTACAACATACATACAGTATAATAGGGTTCCCCGGCACTCAGGCAATTAGTAAAAGCTATGAGGGCCTACATGCTTAGAAATGTAAACAGAACGTTCAGAAAAGCGGTCATACTACACAGTTATTATAAGGCTGTAAGAAAGGTGGACAAAAAGATAGGTGTGTTGTTTACATGGTTCCTAATACCTAATATTTTCCCACTTCTACTTTTGTCATGGAGCTGCCAAATCATAATGTTAATCACCATCAAAAACAACATTGACTTTACAAATACAAAATAAATATGAACATTGCTTTAAAAATCATTAAACAATACAAATCAATAACGATGAAATTAAAGATCTACTAAAATAAGTAGAAAAGCATACAGCAACATAGAGCATTGACTTTTGAAAGAAGAACAAACAGCTATGGACTGATAAAGAATACGGCGGTCTGGCCACTGTGAGCTGGAGATAAACCCAACCAGGTGGAACATTTTCTTCTGACACCATTTGTCACCTTAGCTTAACACATCTGCCAGTAGAACCACAAGGAAGGGATTTCTCTTAATACTCTGCCTGACTTGGTGATTGACTGTGTTTTTTTCAGAAAAGATTAAGACAGTCAAGCACAGAAGAAACAAAAACATATTTTTATGTTGTTAGCCTGTATGAGTAAGTGGGTGAGTCACTGCCTGAATATGTAAAGAGTAACACACTAATACACAAATAAAAAGAAGACAAGAATCAAGGGGGGCTGTTTTTTTCAGTTACATCACAGTGGTAAAAATGTCTGAAATAATTGTGTATAATAGAAATATATCATTCATAGGACGGTATTTCAGGTCAATACTTATGTCTCTTATATATAAATTATTTTTGACTAACACACTTTTTCATTTCCAAGTACGGATGGCAATACTGACACCCCTGAGATGACCTTTCAGCTTCCCATTGGGATCTAGTGGGAGCCCTGCTTATGTACTATATTGTAAGGTTTCCCAATGTTTTTTCAAGGAGTGCCCTCCGTTTTTCAGTTAACTCATGTACCCCCCTATGCAGAAGGTGGAGGTCCTATACTGTATGTACTCCACCTGACCAAATGGCGCAAACCCCCTTTGCCAGGGATGCCTTCATGGCAATATGCTGCACACCTGCAGATTAATGACTTGGCCAACCTCAGCATCCTATTGTAGCAGCATTTCTGCAGTACACCATGTGCCCCCTATTTTTTTACTTCTGGTGGTCATGAGTACCACTAGAGCGAAGATTACCAGTACTAGGTGTACCACCTGATGTGGTATGCACCAGCATCTGGTATGTGTCTGCAATCTTTATGTATTTAAGGGAGCCCGCTGCCCAGTCACTGGGGAGCAGTTGGGGACTCCATCTGCTGCCGGCACCCATGCAGCATTACTGAAAGAAAAAAACACACACTTACTAAGGTGGGGATGCACTATGGCACCCCAAGGCCAGAGTCCTTCTCTTAGTGGAGGTATCCTTGATGCTGAAATTGTGCCCTTGTGATATTTCTCTCTTAAAATATTTTGTGTGACCAACTTTTAGCATTGGGTTAGAGTCCTGTGAGGGCCTGGAACACAAGTGTAAAATCTACAAAAAAAATACTTTATAAACTCCTTCTCTCTATGACTGAAAGAGATTACTGGGAAGTGGCTGGGCGTAGCTTGTGTATATATAGCCAGGAGGAGGCTACCAAGCTCAATATCCACTTGTTATTCTTCCCCTTTTTTCTCTACCCCTTATACTTTAGACCAGTTTGGGAGCCATGTGTGGCTTGTGGACCTGTGCTGTGTGGCTCGTAGGCTGTCTGCTATATCAGGACAATTGTGGATGTATAGCACACTATTCGAACTGGGTTACACACAGTGCCCAGGGGCAGACATTGTCCACTGTGCATTAGGGTAATGCAGAGCCTGCCTACTTATTTGGAACCATTTCTATTTGTCTTATGTTGCATATTGGTTCGATATTTTCATGTTGAATTTACCTCCAGATCACCTCTCAGGCTGAATGTGACTCCCATAGTGGGAAAAATTGGGGATCCCCCTTTAGAATGTATGCTTGCAAGGTTTCCTGCTATTTGCTTTGAACTTTGCAGCAGCTTGCTTCTAATAGTCTCTGTAGCATATATTTTACATTGTAAGAGATGACTACTTTGTATAGCACTATGGAAGAACAGTATGTAAATAAACAATAACATTAATAACAACCATTAGAATTTCAGCTAATTGAATATGTTTCATATGCAGTTATGTAACTAAATGTGTTAATTTAACTCACTTGGATACTAATAGACAATTAAAAATTGAAACAGCTTAAACAATTGGCTTCATTTCCTGTATGATGCCATATGAGCACAAATCTGATGGTGGAGGAACCACAATGATGAGGCCTCTGTGTGGTCGCTACCCCTTGACCCCCTGTAGTCATGCCCCATTCATCTGGTAAGTGTAATGGAGATGGAATTTTCACTAGTTTATAAATGTCTGCCTCCATACTGAAATGAAAAGGTCAGTTTGGACCAATAAATTGCAAAATGGTTTGTGCAGCAATTATATATGTGGAGTTTTTTTTACCAACTGAATATATACAGCTAATATGTAAAAAAACATAGCATGATCCTTTCTGTACATCCATTAAGCTCAAACCTACTATAAATAAAGAATTTATTATTTTTGCTTTTAAAGACATTTCATTTTTGGCCTTTGAAGACTTCTGGAACCAAAATAATATTCTATAGCCATAAGCCTGATGATGTGTTACTTCAAAGATGACATCCATCTGGGACTGTAGATAAGGGACTTTGGTTTGAATACTCCAAATTATATGGTTTATAACTGCCATGAACAAAAATCTCCTCCATCATTCTTCACTGTATACAGGGAGGAAGATTTTAATATATTACTTTTTTAATAACAAAAATGTAAATTTATAATGTGTTTTAAAAGTTTTATAAGTAATGGTTCAAATACCAGATGCAGGTAACATTGACAAGCAGATGTGCAGAACCAAATACGTACCAGAAATGTTTACATATAGTTAATGCGATTGAAGGACACATGTCCATTAAGTTCAACCAAGGGTGTTAGGGTTATTCTTTTCTTTCTTTATTTTATTTAAATTTTTTTTACTGTAACTGTTAATGTTATTTTCTTCTAAATAAGCAACTAATTCTTTTTTGAAGCTGTCAGCGGTTGATGCCGTAGCAAGCTTCTGTGTGAGGCTATTCCACAGATTTATAGTTCTTATAGTATAAAATGATTGTCGCCCCCAGAGATTGAATTTATTTTTTTCCAGGCGAAGGGAGTGCCCCCCCTGTCTTTAGAGAGGTTTTACCTGAAATAGTGTTTCCCCATAGTTTTTGTATTGCCCATTTATATATTTATACAAGTTAATCAAGCCACCCCCCTCAGTTGTCTCCTCTCAAGACTAAACAGATATAATTCTCGTAATATTTCTTCATATCTAAGATCCTTCATTCCTCTTATTAGTTTGGTGGCTCTCCTCTGCACCATTTCCATAGTCAGAGTGTCCTTTCTATGAACTGGTGCCCAGAACTGGATGGCATATTCCTGTTGAGGGCGTACCAGTGCCTTGTAAAGAGGCAAAATTACATCCCTATCCTGTGATTCAAGGCATCTTTTAATGCATGCTAAAATCTTGGTGGCCTTGGAAGCAGCTGCTTGGCATTTCATACTGTAATTTATCCTGTGATCTACCAGTACCCCCATATATTTCTCAACAAGTGATTCTCCCAGTTTTACTCCCACGAGAACATATATGGCCTACAGATTATTAGACCCCAAGTGCATGACTTTACATTTCTCCACATTGAACTTCCTTTTTCCAAATTGATGCCCAGACACTCAAAGTGTCCAAGTCAGCTTGAAGCTTGTGAACATCTTTAATAGACTGCACTGTGCTACATATCTTTGTGTCATCTGCAATGTATGCAATGCATCTTCTATGTCATTTATAAACAAGTTGAATAATAGTGGGCCCAGCACTGAACCCTGGGGTACACCGCTTACAACGGGTAACCATTCAGAGTAGGTATCATTAACCACAACTCTCTGCACACAATCCTTCAGCCAGTTTTCAATCCAGTTACAAACTATATTTTCTAATCCAGAAGATCTAAATTTCCCCAATAAGCTTCTATGGGGAACAGTGTCAAATGCTTTTGCAAAATCCAGAAAAACTATATCTACAGCCATCCCTCTCTCCAAGCTTCTACTCACCTCCTCATAGAAGCCAATGAGGTTAGTCTGGCAGCTTCTGCCCTTAGTAAAACCATGCTGGTTGTCACTTATAATATTATGGGTAGTTACATATTCATGTATGTTGTCCCTTAATAGCCCTCAAGCAATTTTCCCACAATAGATGTTAAACCTACAGGTCTGTAATTGCCCGGAGAAAACCTAGAGCCGGAGAAAATTGGCACCACATTTGCCTTTGCACTTTAGATACATTTAATGCACCAGGGGGCCATACCAGATACCGAAAACAAAGATTTACATAAATTTACCACTCACAGAAATGTAATATTGCTGGCGAGAGGTGTGGAGGGCCGTGAGATCCTTTGATCCCCTGCCCCCCACCCTCAATGCAATCATTGCATCTGTCACTGAGATTGGTGAGGGACACAGGAGCTGACAATCTTAGGCGAGTAAAGAAAAAATAATAAAGTAATTTGCTCTCTGGTAAGGGATCCATGAGACCCCTGTACCAGTTCTCAAGGCTCTGGGTCTGGCAAGTCACCTGTGGCTGGCAGATGACTTGCCATTAACTCCAAGTCCCCCATTACCTGCCACCACAAAGCCCTGGGAGGGGACAGAAGAGCCCGGGGCCATTTAGGCTGTGTGGGCATGTAGCCTGCAGGGCTGGGGGCCACCAAGGCTGACCCCTGTGCTCTGTTCTACAAGCCCCCATAGCTGTTCCCCAGCCTGGTTATGCAGGGTAGGGGAGAACTCATGCCATTTTTAGGGGGATTTATAAAAGTTTTTGTATCCCACACCATTTTTTTCATTGAATCCTTTATAGTGTGGATAGTAGTTGTATGTTGTTTGTTAATGTTACAAAGTGCTCTATTCAGTTTAGGGGGGTCTCCTGGACATGTTCAGGGGGCTACCGATACATATGTGGTACAGCTGAAATCTGGGGGCTTTCACGTGCAGTATGGTTTTCTTTAATAAAATAAATGTTTTTTTTTTAAAAAATAGTTTTTTTACTTAAAAATATTTGAAAAACAGTGGAAAAATTACAAACAAGACATTTCATGTTAATGCTTAAACTCTGCCGCAAAAAGAAAATATCTAGTTTTCCTGTAAATTCCTACAAAAAGCACAGTTAAACATAGCACAAAATGGTGAAAAATCACCTGTCAACAAAGGGTGAGTAGGCTGACAGTTCAAGGGGTTAAAAGTACCTATGCATGTTGGGTATTATTTTTTTAATTTGTTTTACATTTTTTTTACTTGTTTTTTAAGGAAAATGTGGCTTTGATTCCTTTTTTTATTCTTTTTTTAGGGAAACCCTTCGCAATCAAAGAATTAATTGAGGGATTACTTTCAGAAAACTGCGCCCACATCAACAAGCCTGATATGCCCAGAAAGCTTGAGGTGTGTTTGTTGGGGGTATTTCAAATGGTTGTTGTTTTTTTTTTAAAAACTGCAAGGTGCGCATAGCAGTTATATTTTATATGAAAATCTCCTAAAGTGTTGTTTCAGTTTGGGGGAGTCTCCTGGGCAGGAACGGGTGTCTGCCAATACATGTGATACCATTGTAACCGAGAAATTAGGCTTTTTACATACAATAAGATTTCATTGAAAAACTTACATTTTTTATTACAAACATTCACTACAATTTGTAAAACAACTGTTTTTTTATTTTTTTTTAACACATTTCAGCCAAAAATAACTTAACTTAACAAATGACAAACACCTGCTGTGGTATATTTTAAAAACAAAATGGTGGCTCGTGGATCTGCAGGCTGCCTGAAAACAGGAAGTGCTGCTGGGTTTCTTGTTATTGTGGATTGTCAGTTATGTCAGCTGAATCCAGGCCGCAACATGGCTGAGATGCTGGGAAAGGAAGCTCTAAAATGGCCGCTACCCCTAGAAAATCGGCGAGGCAGCGTTTCAGCTTTGAGTGGGTGCAGGAGCAATGATTCAGTATCATGCGTGCAGACGGGGCAAGTCTGTTTTTTGTAGTTTTCTTTTCCAACTGTTGGTTCGGTTTAAGTGTAATATCTGGCATGGGTTTACAGTGTATGGAGGTGCTTATATTCTCCCGTGTACTAGAACTGCAACCAAAGAAGCCACGTACTTGGGAATGTCTGGTCTCTGTTGTGCAGTGACAAAGTCAATTCCTCCATATGGTTAATGTTAGATACTTTGCCAAGCCAGTCGTTAAAGCAGAAGTTTTGTCAAAAGTGACCCCCCCCCACCTGCCACCCTACCCAAGCACTAAAGCAGGACAGGGGGTTAGAAAGAAAAAGACCCCTTACTATCTCCTTGGGCCAGCGCCGCTCCCCTGTTCTCTGTGTGGGGCCGCAGAGAAAGCACAAAGCCGCATCCTCCGGGTTCACTTTAATAAGACAAGCTTGGCGGTGTTTAAAGTGGACCAACACCCACCGGTGATCGGCCCGGGAATCTATAAGATTCCCGGGCCGATCACCTCCCTCCCCGCGGGACATCCGAGATCGGGATGTCCCGCGGGGTGAAACCCCCCCAAACACCCCAAACTCCTTACCTCCGCCGCCGCCTCCCGCGCGCCCCTCTAGACGTGCGCGCGCCCGCGACGGCCGTCTGTGAATGGCCGGCGCGGGCACGCGCGCGTCAACAGGGACGCGCGGGAGGCGGCGGCGGAGGAGCCGCTTGTGAGTTCGGGGGGTTCGGGGGGGTTTCACACAGCGGGGCACCCCGATCGGGGGTGCCCCACCGAAGTGGACCAAGACCCAGGATAGTCAAAATCCTGGGTGTTGGTCCACTTTAATAAGTACACTAGCAGAGAGTAAATGGAGATGTTATTGAGATGCAGATGATTAAAGGTGGGTCTCTGGGTATCTGTGTGTCTTTTACAGACCCAATTATCGGCAGTATTCTGTCCCAATATTAAGCTATATTAGCGCAGGCAGCACCTTCATCTGAGTGACATCTCCAGCATTTGCTTGAGTAGGAGGGAAACAATTTGCTGATCCTATCTGGGGTGTCATACCCATAGGAGACTATTTTGTATTTCAGCTCTTGTATTCTGGTAGAAAGGGATGCATTGTGGAACTAGGAGACAAATAAACATCATGGGTTTTGATGACATGTGTTCATAGTTCACTTCTGAGTACAGTACATCAAAACTTCCTGGGTAACAATAGCCAGTTGGTAAAGGATAGTAACCGAGAACACCTGTAAATTTAGAAAACACTGTGTGGCAAAGGAATATACTGTAAAACAGGGAGGGAGCTGCATGCACACGTTCACAGGAGAAACTTGACAGTGAATACTAAAACATATTTTTTCTTCTGTTGCATGTGGAGGACACAGGGCCTGATGCAGAGCCTCCTCTGAACTGCCCTTAAAACCTTCCGATTGTCCGGGGCTCCCGTTTGAATCGTGGCTCAAATGTAATGCAGAGCCTCCGTCGGAATGGCTCCCTAACTGATCCGTCAATTTCACTTTACTCGGAAAGCTTTTTTTGCTCTCTCGGGTGCCTTCAATTTGATCGGGGCTCCCATTCACGTTCACACGGGCGGCCCGTTTTTCCCTGATTTTTCCTGCCTTTTTGAACGTACCTGCTTGGTTTCCGTCGTATTTGACCTTCCATTTTGGTGGTTTTAGCAAGTATACTTACATCTCCATGGCTCTTCAGTTGCCAATCTGGCTACACGCAAGCGCACATCCCTCAAACTCCATTGGAATATACATATGGCAACCACTGCCAATTTGACACATATTTTTTTGGGAACAATAAATTTGGGTTGATCCTTTTTCCTTGTCATTAATGCATACCTTAATCTCCTTTGTGTTCCTTTTTCCTTGCCATTAATGCATACCTTAATTCTTTCTGATTGTTTTGGATTTATTGTACCATATCTAAACTTTTTGTGTCATGTAAATGTGTGATGATGTTGTGTGATTGTACATTTGCAGGAAACACAACTTTCATATTTTTTTATTCCAACGTTTGAAATTGAAATTTTTAAACAAAGTTTTTTACAAATAATTGAATCTAAATGTTTTAACAAATAAACTATTTTCATTTTAAGCCAAATTAAAATTATTTAGGCCTCGGTGTCTTGTGGCTGTGATTTTCTTGTATCTGTGAATGAAAAACAACATTAGTTTAGCATTGTTTATTTGGTTTGGTTGTGCGTGGTTTTTTTGGGGCCCTTTTTAAACCGGACCTTCTGCGTTATTTACTGAAAAGCCCAAACTCTTAACAAAAGATTCCGCAGCATCTCAAAATAATAGATTGTAATTTTTTAGTCAATCAATAATTATTCTTTCCACCACTGGGCTGCAACTCAGTTCAGGAATTTAGTATACGGCCGCCGCCATCTTGACTCAGAAGCATCACACTTACTGAGGAGAGGAGAGTGGGATAAGGTACAGGGGGTGGGTTATAGCTGTGCTTTGCTCACACAGAGCAGAGACCTCTTGTAAAGGTCAGCAATCCCAGAATGCAGAGCAGCACAGTTAGAAGGCACTTCCTGTTTGCAGGCTGCCTGATAAGATGGCGGCTTCCATAATCCGCCATCTTGGATGTTGAAAGCCTCATAACATGCACTAGGTGCAGGTAGGATGATTTTGAAGGTGGGCAAACTTTATGTACAGGGTGTGGGAAACATATAAGATAGACTCTTATTCTGAGTGAAGGTCCGCTTTAAGGGCTTTTTAGACAAAGTCTTTGGTTGTTTTTTTTTGGTTTTTACATTTTGTGGCCAATGGAATTGTTGTTTCATTTACTTTGGTAGCAAAAAACGCCACTTACCATGTTTTAGGCGCATATTGCGTCAGGGGCGGAGTCTCCATTCTTGCTCCCTTGGTTGCTGCTGTGAATCTGTTTGCATGACAAAGACACTGATATTAGAGACTGTTGTTGTCTCATGTACACAAAAAGCATTAACAAGTTTGCTGGCCTAACTAAAGTCACTTTTTGAACCTCTTGCTGCCTCACATTGCCCTAGTTCTGCTATCTGCATGTAGCCTAGTTTGGAGCTGCGTACATGTGTTAAACTAAGGTGGGCTTGTATGTAACGTGAAAAACTAAGTTGTTTCAGACTATTCTGGCGCTTTGTTTTTTTTTTATTACAAGGAATGTGTGCGCGCACATAAACGCACGCGCGCATACTCACATCCATGATGATGTCGTCCTGCTCCGTGGTAAAGATTGCGGCCGACAGCTTTTCTGGGTTTGCAAGGTATAGCTCTGACGTTCCCCCGCGGAGACGTGCGTGCGTGCGTGCGCACAGGCGCGCACCCGCTGTTGACCACGGCCACACGGAAAACATATTTAAAGCACAAGGCACTCAGCTCTGTGTTGGATACCATATCAATATGGGCAGACCTAAAGGGAGCAAAAAGAGCCAACCAAAGGCCGAGGCACATAGCAGCCGCACACATGCCTCATCCTCCACAAGACAGAAGAGCAGGCACCAGACACATGCCGAACATGCCCCCACTAAAACGGTGGATACTCCACACAAACAGGCACATTCAAAAAAACGCAGGACCAAGGGTACATTAACCCATTCACCACCACCTGCAAAAAAACCACGCACACACAAGGGTGCCCCATCTAGTCAGACCATGCAGCATCCTCCACCTCCACACACCAAGCATACCCACAAATCCAAACACATAAGCAAGGGTAAGCGCATTGCAAAAACCACCACCCCACCCAGGTCACCCACCCCTCCACCTCCACCCTCTGGTTCCCCCAATTCCAGTACCTCAGATTCCACATGCAGCTCCACATCTGATAGCTCAACAGGAACCCAGACATTAAGCCAGAGAAGCACACACACAACATCCCCCTCCCCCATAAGCCAAAGAAGCACACACGACTCCCCAGATACCCAACCATCAATTTCCTCAGAGGCAGGGGAGACCACACACCCATGTGGCAGACAACTACGGCGTGGCTCACTAACTGCCCGATTTTGCGATGCTCAAAGCATGGCGGTGGCAAATGCAGTTTGCGAGCATTATGATGCCCTATTTGGCCGTACCTCCAAAACAACCACTAAGCAGGCTAAGATGGAGATCTGGACTAATATTTGCAGGCAGGTCAATAGTGTGGGATCAGTCCGGAGAGATATTCAACAAATAAAAAGGAAATTTGGGGACCTGAAATACTACAGCAAAAAAAAAATGCACATGCGCCGTCAGCAGAGGTAAAGGACAATTTTTAGTCACATTGTTAAAAGGATCATGTAACACTTATTAGGTGTAATTTAATCTTCCCCAGCCAACAGACAGGGGGTGGAGCAGAAGTAAAGGAAAAAGTAAAATGCATTTTTTGTAACATTGTTAAAAGGATGTAACACTTATTAGGTGTGATTTAATCTTCCCCAGCCAACAGACAGGGGGTGGCTTACCCACTAAAATTATCCTTACGCCCGCCGAGGAACATGTATATACATTCATACATCCGGCCAGCATCCAGGGACTGGCAGAGGCACAAGACACAGACCGGAATGTAAGGTCCCAAGGTGAGTCTGATTTTGCCATGACCTAGTACAAAAAGTTCAAGAAGGCAGTGTTATGCTACACAACACACTGTACTTGGCCATTTACCTAATCTTCCTATCTACATTCTAAGGACCAAGTCAACAGGACACACCAGGCCCCCAAACCCCTGCGTTAGCACCAAGGCCAAGGGCACACCAGGCTTCTACACCACAAACCCAAATTGTGGATTGCGATGAGGTAAGTCAATGGGCCTTGGTGTGTACTTTTAACATTGATATTTGCGAGCTTTTGTGGACAGAAATAAACTAAAAGGATGCTATATTTCTTTACAGACCACAGGAAGCCCACCCATCATCGACCATATACGAGATTTGGAGGAGGACACCCCACATATGTCACTAACCACTACTGCACCAGTGGCAGCAACGCAGTCAACCCCGGCACAGCCACCACATCCACAACCACCTTCAGAACCAGAACCAACCACCCGTCCCACTGCTCCTACCCAGTCTAGACGCCATATTTCCCAAAAAAGGCAACTTCAAATTTTGGAGGAAACATGGAGGCAGGAAAATATTGCCTTTGCTGCGACAACACAGCAATTCAATGAGACTGTGTGCACCCAACTCACAAACCTCAACGCCCAAGTAGAGGTATTAAACAGAAATATCTCTGCCCTAACCAGCCATATGGGTGAGATTAATCAAAGCCTGGCCCACATTGCAGCCAATTTGCAGGCACAACATCATTCCTCGTCACCATGCAACCCAACATACCACTAATTTGTGGGGAATACATTTTCTGTGCCCACGTGTAATTTTTCTTTTGGGCCCAAAAAAACAAATGACAAAACAAAATTTGTTTGAAAAATAAAAAAAAAAAAAAAAACCCAAAAAATGTGGTCTCTGAAAAAACACTAAACACTAGTTGTGCACGTATGTTTTGCGCGGTGCCACTTTGGGTGCAAGAAAAAGGAGGGGTGGGGAGGGCTGAAACTAAAGGTGGTGGAGTAGCCCACAAGCCATGATTAGGTTTAGGACCGTTGCAGGCATCTATTGTAGTGCCCCCCCCCCAGTCTCATCAAGACAACGGAACCTCATCTTCAAGAGAACAAAGCCTCGCTCCAACACAGAGCGAGTCCTCCTGGGGGCAGTATTGTAGCGCTCCTCTGCCTGTGAAGATCGGTGCAGGATGGGGGTCTTCATCCAGGGGACCAAAGGATAGGCAGAGTCTCCTGCCCTAAAACCAAAAAAACAAAAAATTAAAAAAGGTGTTCATTGCAACAATAGAAAAGAGGGACAAATAGGTGAGCGGGGTAGGGTGGGAGGAAAGGACATTTGTAATGAGACTACATACACATCCAACCTGTACTCTCATTAAAAAAGTCTGGGGAATACTACTTACATAAGAGGGCAAGAACATGACGCAATAGGGTACAATCACTTAACCCATTTAATTTGTAGCTCAATAATTGTGCTCCAAATATACTACGAAAAAAGTTACCAAATAGTGTGTTACGGGAAAAAACACAGTCAGAGAGGGTGGGCAACCAATACAAGTTTCAGACACATACCCAGTAGCCAGCCACCAAATAGATCGGCTGATTTGAATCGCTCATGTAGGCAGGAATTCCTAGGCAGGGAAAGCCAGAAAAACGACTCCCAAAAACCAAATCAGGGCCAGCCAGTGCCTGCACATTTATCCTATGTCCCATCTTCAAATGCCTGCACACAGACAATAAAATAAAAATTATGGAGACCCTGTAAAAAGGATCCCAAAAAAAAACCCATAAAAAATATCAAATACTCATGCCATCGATGTCCAAAGGCGTGCGGTGCAGCCTGGTTTCTGCCATACTCAGCAGGACAAGACCGCGGAGCTGGTGCCGCTGATGTGCTCCAACAGAGGACTGCATATTATTGCCCGAGTGCAAATACGGCTGCTCTGACTTGCCGTAAGTGAAGGCTCGGCGGCCCCGTTTTATTAGGGTGTTTTCAATAGGAAATCAAGGCTCTGCATCACTGAAAAAAACGGACCAATGAACGAGGCGTCCGTTTTCCCGGGAAACAGCCTCGTGCGAGCCGACAATCGGAAAGGCGGCTGAGCGCACACCTGAGCGCATAAACGCACACTAAAATCAACGTAGCACCCTTTCCTGACCCGATCAAAGGCCAAAACCAATGGGAAAACGCACGGGAGAACTGAACGAGGAGGCTCTGCATCAAGCCAACAGTGTCAGTTTTTCTTAATCTGAATTATGGGATGTCACAAAGCAGTAGGACATCAGGAGGGTGAGTACAATTTGCCAAATATAACTGGCTACGAAAATAAACTCAAAAGTAATAAAAGTACATGGGTGCAGAATCTTTTGACCTAATACTGTTTCAGCCAATGCCCCTCTGTCAATTTTGTAAAATGTTGTAAGTATGTTTCAAAAGTATGTACAAAGTAGTAGCCTCGCAAATCTGTTCAGCTGTAAGGCCCAAGATGAACCTGATCTTGTGGAGTGGGGTGTGATCTTCATAGGAGAATGAAGCGCTCTATGGCGCACCATCTGCATTGGTGACAATATTATAATGTGTTTTTACTTTCCCTTTGTTCTCTCCCCTCTGGTCCTCCTCAGTATTGTGTTTTTCTTTACAGTAATAGGGTATAATATATTGGTAAGAGTAGCACATGTACTTTATTACACATGTATATAGGATAAGGTTCCTTAGCATGTTGTATGCACATTAATGGTTGCTCTAGCACATGGCACTTTGTATAGTATGTATTTTGTGGTATTTATTTGGGTCATTTTGACTGTGATACTAGATAGGGGCCAATAGGTTTACTAGGGGGTTTTATTTTGGATTGTATTTGGATATGATATAAATTAAGGTACGCATAGTTTGCCTCCCTACGTGTGTATGTTTTTTTAAGCTAAGTTTTTTAATTGCCCATGTTTGTTTGTATGTTAACCATTAATATATTTTTGTGATTTTTGGATTATGATCAGTGGTGCATACTTTTTACTGGCTCTATGAGGGTGTCTGGGCCAGTCTGGGTGTCTTCGCATACCTTCATGGGAGGGTCCTTACCCTTATCAGAATAGGGAGACGCAATAACCATCCTAAGCCACTATTTGATAGACTTAAACAGAGCATGTTCCCCCCTTTTAGGACCATCAATAGTCAGAAAGGGGTTGACTAGGTGAGAAAACCCACTCCTTTTGTAGTAAGGAAACTTCCATTGACTTTCATTGTCTTCCAGGTGTAAATTTTCACCGGGCTCTGAATCAGCCCCAAGCTAGACAGTGAAAGTGAATGCCAATTTTCTCTCCTAAAAAATAGGTTAAAATTCAGGCTTCTTAAAACATCTAGAAGATGAACAACATCTAGAAGATGTAAGAAGGAAGAATGATTTCCTCACCTTAGGTTAAACATTAGGAGGTAGTTTGATTACTTCTTTGTCCTTATGGAAGACCAGAAAAGGGGGCTTGATGGAGAGAGCTGCTCTGAGACCTACCTAGAAGAAGAAATGACTACAAGAAAAAACACCTTCTGCTTCAAAAGTAGTAAAGATACTGTACTCAAGAATTCAAAAGGTGAAAGTTGAAGAGCTGAAAAAAAAAAACAAATTAAAATTCCAATGTTCAACCAGCCTTAAATTGAGGTGACACATGAGCCACATCTTGTAAAAAGTTCCTAATAGAATAATCATAAGCAATAGGCCTTTGAAAAAGAATGCCTAGAGCAGAATTCTGTCTGTTCAGAGTGCTTACTGACAATTCCTTGTCAAGGCCAGACTGAAGGAACTCAAAGATGTTAGAAATAGAGGAGTCACAGCTACTAACTTACGAGAATTACACCATAAAAAATAAGCGTTACAATATCTGTCATATGCCTTAGTGGAGGACTGTTTCATTACTTTGATTAAAGTTGCAATGATGGTGGGAGAAACCCCCTTTTCATCTAAAATCTTCCTTTCAGAAACTAGGTAATCAAAGCCAGAGACTGCAGATTGGGATGGACTACAGGACCCTGAGATAAAATGTCCAGATGTAATGGAAGGCTATAAGGACCTGTACGTTTTTCCAGTTCCGCATTCCAACTTAGTCTTGGCCAATCTGGGGCTATCAATATCATATTGACTAACATATGCTGCCTGCTGAGAAAAACTGCTGTCGTATGCTCGTTTTGCTATAGAACAACTGCCCTAAATTCCAAGGCATCCCAGACTATTTCACCAATGCCTGTTTTAGCTGGTGCTTGGATATGCTCATCTGTGATTTAGCTATTATCTGCCCGTGTATGACGCAGATCCCTTTGACCTCATCCTCTTGTGATCCTTCTGTACTGAGTCTTTAAAATCTCCTATGTGTGAGACCCCCGGATACCCACTTGACACCATATCTGCTAATTTGGTGCCCCTTACTGTGTCCACCCATGTATGATCTCTGACTACATCTTCCCCCCCCCCTCCTGTTATCACCCATTAGAGTTTTCCCACCTGCAGTCCCAGCTCTCAAAGAATACTAAGTCCTGGGGGCAACCTTGTCCGGTGAGGTGTTTTCTGTGCCAAGAAGAACGGGGGCTTACTATGTGAGAAGCAGTGGAGAATATTGGACAATATCCTCTGAACTGGGCTCTGCAAACCGGTGAACCTGACATCTGAGTTCTGTGGCAAAGCCAAAAAGTAATGGCACACGTCCTGAATTGCAAACTGAAAGAATCTCCGATGGGTAAAACAGATCAGTGTGTGCAAACAGGCATCATTAATGTCTATGGAAGCAAGAAATTCTCCCTGCAACGCCAGTTATGCCAGGACTGATCTGAGAGATTCCATGCAGAAACCTTGGTTGACAAGATAAAGCCTTTGAGGTAAAAGATTGGTCAGACAAACACATCTTCTTTGGGGCCAACAGATATGTTGTAATAAAAGCCCATATCAAACAACTGAGAAGAAACCGGAATAAGGACCTATGCTAGATAAATATCTTGCAAACCTTAATTAAACTGTAGCGGTCGAGAAGTAGGGAAATCTATCTTGAATCCTGATAGTACACTTCCAGCTGTCGGTGAAATAGGAAGACAGTACTGATGGTGGACCTCACACAGCGGGCGCACTCCAAGGAAGATTACCCCAGCTACCTCGCACATGAGCAGAACGTGCATGACACTTACCTTCCGACTCAGTGAAGGGAAAGAAGAGCCTTTTAACAGAAAATAAAATACACTTTTAAATTTTAAATTACTTTTACAATTTTAAATGTAAGTATAAATATTTAATAAGTAATAAATATAAAAATGTGTGCCCCTGCCTCAAAACACACCCCAGAAATATATTAAAATGAAAGTACTTTCTTACATTATGGTAAAGGGCTCATAAGTGACTATGGGGGTATTTAAGAAGGTCTAGCGCCAGGTAGTGCCTCGTAGCGGCAGGCAGCTTCTGGTGAACGCTGGGCGCTGTACGGCAAACCACATTTATGGCGATTAAGACGATTTGTTTGAGCGACTCTAACAGCGCCATGTAGCCTCCAATGTATTATTACAGGCAGCTCAGCGCATAGCGCCAGCGCTCTAGCTTCCAGAGCGCCAGGTATTATTATCAAAAACAGACTTTAATCACACAGCGTCTGGCGCTTTGTGCTATAGCGACCAGATTTAGAGTGCCCATGCTGTGTGTGTTTGTCTTTTTTTGATAAGTATGGTGTGGAGCGCCCAGAGTGGGTCGCACTGAGCTAGCGCTAGCTTTCGCTCCCTGCAGCGCTGTACTGGTGTTAGAGCGCCCAACATACATCACTATCATCAATGCCGGCCAGGCTACTAGAGCTACTGAGACGTTCTGTTACAGTGCCTGATACCCGCACATGAGCGTCTGCTAGCGGTCGCTCTAAGTGCCGCTATACAGACGCTCATCTGCCGATACCTGGTGCTAGTATTGAATCAGCCTCTCCGTCACATGGTGGACTTTTCCTCAAGAATTGGGGGATAAAATATATCTGGGTGAATAGCAATGCACTCAAAATAGCTAGGCACAATGAAAGCTGTGCAAATGTGAAAATAAAAAGGAAAAAAATGTTAGAATAAAAAGGTTAGGGCAGAGCACTCTACCCCTGTCCATTCTCCTCAGGGCACTTGTCAGAACTGCCTATTGTTGCCAGGGAGGTTTTTATGTACACAGAAGTGAAACAACTTTATTTATAGTGTCCACATTTTTCCTATGAACATGACATCAAAACCCATCGATTTGAAGAACTCATGCTGTGTCCTCCACATACAAAAGATTGAGATCAAGAGCGCCCCCCTATTTAAACAGTATGTTGACTGGGTTCAGCAAACTGGGTTCAGCAAACCAAAAATTGTCAGTACTGTTCTATGTTTGGCTTCCAGTAGGAAACTACACAATTAAAGAGACAGCACATAACCTCAAAGCAGGCAAAGCCCTAGTAAAAGCTGAATACAAAAACATAAATTCTACAATTTTAATATGAATAAAGCATACTATGAGCTGCTTAGCCACACCCACAATGTGCCTCCTAGCCAGTGAATATGTGAGTTCCATAGCTAAGGCTATAGAAATGCTGGGAGGGATCATGTTCAGGGGTGGATATGGCCACTCTTAAAGTGATGGTACTAAAGGTGTTGTAGGGGCAGACAATGTAGCAGACATGGGTGTAACCCCCCCGCCAGGTGTTTTGGCTAGGGGTACTGTAGGGCTTGAGGGAGGCTCAGGAGCAGGGAGTCGGGTGTGGGGTGCAGGTGTTAGACACAGCAGTACACTGACATGACAAAGAAAATTCCATCAGAAGCTTTCAGTGTTGAGGGCTGAGTGCTGGGGGCTACAACAAGCTCAGCTGGCCCTAAAGCTGTGCGGCCCACTGGGAATTCTACCAGCCCTGTCTGGGTTTGATCAGCCAAGCTGCCTATATATATATATCAGTACATATATACCAAATAACTTGCAGTACAACCTGGATGTAGCTGGATGTAGAACTTACGGTGCACAAAGGTGTCATCTAGTTAGTCATTACAGTGGCACTATAGTTTTAGGAAAGACTTTAAACTTAGTAATTTTTTAAAATAAATTAGTCCCAGATGTCAGATGTCTATAGCCGTTTTAAATTGGCCACCTCACCCAAAGCCTATGCCAGAATTCCCTTCCTCTCCACTCCCTGGCGTCCAAGTCTTCCCCTGACTCTCCTCTTTCCATACCTAGCTCCACTGTATCTCCAAGTACATGAACTGAGAGGCATGGTTATTGAACCCTTTTCTTTTCCTCCCCCTGTCCTTCTCATCATATCCCTCTGGCTTCCCACTTCCCTCTGTGTCTGTCCCCATTTCCATATCCCTCTTCTCCGTATCCCTTCTTTATTTCCTCCAGATGCTTTCTATTTTTTTTTCCCCCTTCTTTGCCTCTATCTAATCTGTCCTCTGCGGTACTGTGTGCTCCAGAGTTCAAATTGAAAAGAAGGAAATAAGAAAAGAAGGAGTTAATTGACTTGTAGAGGATATTTAAGCATAGCGTGGCAGGCTCCGGGTATCCCAAGGAGTAAGTTGGGAAGAAAAAGAAAAGAAAAGCTTTTTAAATGTATTATTGTAATTGGTTAGTATTGTAAAGTGTGCTATAAGAATAAGGTATAATAATTTGTATAGAATTGACCAGTAAAAGTGGATGCTTAGTGCTGTAAAAGGCAAAGCTCCCTGTTTCCCTCATTTGTCTCTGCGGTACTGTGACGATAGGACGAAACGCGTCGGGCGGAGCCTAGTGACCACGTGGCTTTTGAAGGAAGACAGAGATTACCGAGCCTGCGGCCGAGGCGTCGGGTAAACATATATGCAGAGCGGTAGGAGCCTGAGCTGATTGCGGTGGCGAGACCGCTGGTGGTAACAAGCAGCTTTGACTTCTCAAAAATACTATATGCTGGATTTTATTGATATATTTGGTGAGCATTGCATAGTGGGGGCAATTGAACCAGGAATCTGTTCAATTTTACACTATGTTAGCATTTTTGTTTTTTATTGCAAATCAACATTAAATTTGGAGCGAATGCTTGATGTAAAAATATCACAAGACCCGTTTTTATTGCCATTAAGAAGTGAAAAAGTGGATGAATTTGAAAGTAGCAGATCCCAAACCTTAAGGAGGAACTAAATTATTTGCTATTTGATTACAAGGCGTTTTTTCTAAAGAAATCTCGTACGTGGTTTATACTTATAAGGTGGTGGGATAAACACACCTCAATAGAAATATAACACTTTTGGTGTTGAACTTTGAAATTGTATGTCCCGCGGAGTGACCGATATATAACCGGCTGTGGCTATATAACAAAACTTGCTTTAATCTGTCCTCGAGCTTGTCCCCATCTTTGTACTCCCTCTGTATCCCTCTTCTCTTTATTTCCTCCACATGTCCTCTGCTTTTTTTCCCCCCTTTTCCGCCTTAATTTGCAAACCGCAACAAGCCACCCCGGGCACTTGGTGCCCATGTCACCACTGGACTGTGGTAGCACAGCGCTGGTTCTCACCGCTTGTATTAGACGGTGAGAGCCGCCTGCGCTGTGTTAGTGACTCCGTGGGACCCACCCTCCAATGGGAGAGCACTGACATCACTAGTAGCTGGGCAAATTTTCGGCCCCGCCCACTGGGCATCCTCCCCAGCAGGCAGGGGATCGGGCGTGTTGCTTGGTTACCAAGCACGCTGCCCCAATGGGACGAAGGGGGAGGACTGGGACACTTCTGTGCCTCAGCGCGGCCCTGGGGGTGAGAGTTTTTTTGTTTTTTATGACTGGAAAAATGTATCACATCATCTATGATTAGATCAACTTGTTTCGAATTATATTGATTGTTTCATGATGACGTCATCGATGACGTTAGGCGGGATTTTGTGTCGTATTTAACCCTTTTCACTAGGGTGATCTGTTTACTAACTGGCCCTGAGGAAGGGGGGCCCCAATCCCCCAAAACGTTGGTCTGGACCATTGGATGTAATGATTGCTTTTTGGACTTCCTAATACGCTTGGGAATGTTATAACTACTGAATAGGGAGTGCTGTTTTTTTTTACATTTTCAATGCTATAGCCTCATATAACAAGCTGGGAAGTGCATTGGGGGGTTCTGACTAATTTTGGTCCCAGTCCAACCTTTAGTGACAAGTCATTATAGGAACACCTACTTAAAGGGTACTTCCACTTTCGATGGCAATTTTAAAAAATGTCCATTATTGTGTACCAAAATGATGTCCTGAAGGTGCTGAGCTTATCTATTAACTTTTTTATTTTCTATTTGTCTATTAGCAACATTGTGTTCAGGTTAGTAACGTACACCAAGGTGGTGTGTTTGGTGTAAAGCGCAGAGACTTCCTGATGCTGGTTTTATAATAATCTAAGCTGGCTGAGGTGGCTGAGCTTACAGGTTTAACCCCTCCTCCCAATTAGGCCTCTTCAGATGAGAGGATCTCAGTCTTGTGTTCTAGTAGCTAAAGGGTTACTGGCAGCACCATCACCTGGGATCATTACTTGGTTGTTTTTTTCAAGTTTTTTCAGGTGCTTTGAGGGGGAAGGGGAGCTCATTATAGTCAGTGAAAGGATTTTGGGATTTGTAGTAACCAGCTTTACTCAGAGCCAGGAAAGCCATGCCTAGGTTAGCAAAACGGAACCACAGGAATAAATGAAACATGGAAACATCATACTGATAAGTAAATTACAGGTATGGGGGCACAATCCTAAGACACGCTTTTCCAAAAGAGGAAAACAATAAGGCAGAACACCAAAAACATGACACAAATGACGTTTTCCTTCAAGCTTTGGAGAAATGGACCACAAGAGACTAAAAGCCAATAACTAATACGTTTTTAAAGTAAAACCCACCTTACTTTTACTATAGATTTTTCATGAAGGTCTTCATACTAGATGTTGGGGTCATACCATTTATCATATGTTACTTATTTTATTATACTGGAGAGGAAAAGTCAGTCACAGAAGCATTAAAAGATCACAACACACATGTCTGACGGTATTAAGAAGGTGAATAGGAAGTAGGAAGCACACCCCCTTCATGTAATCGGTGTGATTCTAAGAGTTAACAGGCTTAACACTTCCCTTGGCACACAATGAATGAAAAAGGATATAGATGCCAAGAACTGTCAATCTTCAGCTCCCCTTTGAAATGATCTAAGAATACAACAGCAGTGGATGTGCAGCAATGGCTTTCAGCACCTGGTTTCTGTGCTAAGATTATAATCCAGGCACCGCACAGTCCACTTTAAGATCAGCAGCCATGGAATTCCCCCTCATGGGCTAAAAGGGATTGTGTAATATTATTTTTACTGTACTATTTTCCCTGATTTACAGTAGTAGCTTCATGGTTACTGACAGATCCATGACCATCCTACGGTTGTCTTCTCTGTCACTGGCCACACCAAGTGAGAAAACACACTCCTTATTTAGGAGAGAAAATTGCCATTCACTTTTATTGTCTTCCTTGGGGCTGGTTCAACTCCAGTTGAACATTTATACTCCGGTTGTTGAATCATCCCCAACAGTGCCGGCACCAGCACAGGGCAAACCTGGGCAATTGCCAGGGCCCCTGGCATCTTTAGGGGTCCACTTAGGTTCACACTTGCCCATAGTATTATTTTCCAGTGGACCCGAACCACCAATGCCGGGTGTTGTGTGCAGACCTACTCATGGCTGGCCTCAGGAGTAGGGGATGATCAGCAACAATGGAGAGGCTGGCAAGGAATGAAGGGCAACTGATGGAAGCTCAGAAGGTGGTGAGAACCAGGTGACAACTGACAGTAATGATGAAGTCTTAAGTGGCAGTGAAGAGGAAAGGGTGTCTACTGATACATAAGTTGTACCATTGTACCCAGGAGGAATGGGGCTTTTACATGCAATATGGTTTTATTGAAAAAACTTAAAAAAAATAGACAAACAAGGCATTTCATGTTAAAGCCCAAACTCTGATGAAAAAAATATAAAATGTTCCCAGGACATCCCTTCAAAAATCACAGTTCCTCCTCTTACTCTTCTTTCCCCTTTGCTTCCTCCTCATGGAATCAGCGCAGTCCCTACACCACCAATTTGAGCACAGTCATGGGGGAACAGCAGCAAGCTGTGCTAAAACTCATCTGTCTGAGGGAAAGGTTCCACACTGCCCAGGAGCTGTGGACTGGCATTCAGGAGCAGACAGATAAGTGGTTGCTGCCACTGCACCTGAAGTCCAGCATGGTGGTGTACGACAATGGGTATATCCTTTTAGTAGCCTTGGTCTGAGCAGGGTTGATGCATCCCTTGCCCGCTCAACTTGGTGGTGCAGAGCTTCCTGGCCCATTAACTAGAGATGCTGCATAAAGTGTGTGGCGTGTGCACACAGGGTGTTTCCACCCTGCTGCTGCTCACCTCTGCACTGCAGAGGAACTTTGGACATCCCACCCACTGCCTAATATGTGACTTGCCAACCAGTTGGAATTCCACTTTGTACATTTCTAATTTATTTATGTATGTATTTTGAGTACTTTCCCTACTCCATATTGTGCATATTGTGATTGCCCTGTTGTTACTCCACGATTTGCCCTCTGACACCCGTAAAATGTTTTAATTTTTTTTATTTATTTCATTTTATTGTTTTCTGCTATTGTTTCAGTACATTCCTACCCCATTCCATGCAGGGCAGTCGCTCGGGGCAAAAAAAAACCTAAAAAATAAATATTTTATGTCTGTATTTATTTAATTTTGTTGTTTTATGTATTTTATTATTTATATGGTACTTTCCCTACCCCATTTTGTGCAGGGTAATCACCTTAGTGTTACCCCCAAATTGGCCTCTGACACCCGTTGAAAAAATAATTAATTGTTTTAATTTATGCATTTCTTTAACTTTTTTTGTTTTCTGTTACTGTTTTGAGAACTTTCCCTACCCCATTTTGTGCAAAGCAAACACCCTGGTGTTCCCCCTGATTTCCAGCCATCTGTCCCTTACTATCCCCATTTTACAGCAATTTTTGAACATTGAACATTGTCAGTAGATTTTGAGGCTGATTCATTAATAGCGGCAGGTAGCGACAGTTGAGCGACTGTAGCAGTATTGTCACAGCGCCCGCTAGTAGTCGCTGTGCTTAGCCGTTGTTTGGTAGTTGATAGCGACTCAGTCGGTTTGCAGTAATGTTGACTATTGGGTGAGGAGTCGCTGTATGGGAGCGCATGATAGCGACTGGCCATAGCGAACGGCTCCCACCATATTCATTAACAAATCACGCTCAAAAATTTCTCGCGCTGTGAAATGCATGTTTAAACCCCAGAGCGCTGGCGGCGATGGGTTAAAAGTTGTTTTTTAACCGCCAAACAACCATATTTTTTGAAACCAAAAAAAACAAGTTTATAAAACCATTTTGGAATATGAATACATTAATATCAGACCTGTAATATCAATTCTGCACAAATTTTTTTTTTTTTTTTCCATTGAAATGCATTGGAGAGCGCCAGGTAGCGAGAGGTCATACCTGTCGCTGTTCAAGGTCGCTCGCTGGCGCTGTGGGGTGAGGCTGGAATAATGATGAATGATTCGCTATCTGGCGCTCTCTCAGTCGCTAAGCAGGATCGGCTTGATAAATGTGTGATTGTGGTGGGGAGCTGGCGTTCTTGTGGCGGTGACCGTCATTACCGTTCGCTCACCAGTCGCTACCTGGTGCTATCCCTTGTTAAATAAGGGCCTAAATGTAATTTGATTTATTATAACATCTTACATGTGGCATCTTTTGTGGTTTTCTAACTTTATATATGTAATATCTTTGTTCGCCACCAGGGGGACTTTAAAGTGGACCAACACCCAGGATTTTGACTTTCCTGGGATTTGGTCCACTTCGGTGGGGCACCCCAATCGGGGGGGCCCCGCTGTGTGAAACCCCCCAGAAAGCCTCGAAAAGTCTCCTCACCCCGCTCCCACGTGACCGCTGCAGCCAATCCCCGCCGACGGACAAGCAAGAGGCAACGCCAGACAAGCAGAGCGCGTCCGCCGCCGCATCCCACGCGTCCCTCTTACAGGGAGCGGTCATTCACAAACGGCCGGCGCGGGAGCGCGCCCTGCTAGAGGGACGCGCGGGAGGCGGCGGGCGCGCATGCGCCGCTGGAACGTGGAAAAGGTAGGCTTGTGGGCTTCTGGGGGGTTTCATCCCGATTTCGGATGCCCCGCGGGGAGGGATCTGATCCCCCCTGGGTGTTGGTCCGCTTTAACATCGTCCCAGGGGGACGTAATTAGAGAGCTAACCTGAGTGGAGCATGCACTCCAGACCCTATATTATTATTAATATCTATTTACTGGTATGCCATGTTCCCATATTTTCCAGGTTTCGTTTAGGGGTTTGCCAACTAAAGTAAAAAAACCCTCTTTTCTTCCTCCAGCTGAATAAGCTTACATGTTCATAAGATCACACATTATTAAGATTTAATTTTGGCGTCGCTAACAATGATTAACCTATACAGCTAATTTTCATTAATGTCAGTGTATGGTGCCACAATTCAATATATACATTTTATTCACTGTGTCTTATTTTATATCTAGGAATCGCCTGTCTATTGTGGATGATGTTTCCTCCATCCACCTGATTGGCCCTCAGTCTTTTCATTTGGGTTGATTCAAAGAAACATGTTAAAGCATTGATTTTGTTGCCGAACATCCTATTATTTCTGAACGCTCGTGCGTACGTATGAACTTGCGAGTGATTCTATAAGCAAATACGTTTCTATCCTAAAATATACGTCCGTTCGTATGTTATCTCACGAACTTGCCTCAGTCAGTTGACAATCGTAAACTTCACGTTCATGTGCTCACTTGTTGCGGCGGCAGCCTGTTTTTTCGGCCGCTTCCATCGTCCACCTCTTCCAATTACTTGCGTTTGCCTCTGGTTTTCATTGGTTTTTGGCCTCTTAGATTCGTGCGTTCGTATGTTTATAAGATCTTGCGCATGCGCACCCTCAACCAGAAACTTACCTAAACCTCTTAGCGCTTGCATCCAACTTCATTTCTCGGTCCCTAAAACTTACCTAAACCTCTTAGCGCTTGCATCCTTCTTCATTTCTCGGTCCCTAAAACTTACCTAAACCCCTTAGCGCCTGCATCCAACTTCATTTCTCGGTCCCTAAAACTTACCTAAACCTCTTAGCGCTTGCATCCAACTTCATTTCTCGGTCCCTAAAACTTACCTAAACCTCTTAGCGCTTGCATCCTTCTTCATTTCTCGGTCCCTAAAACTTACCTAAACCTCTTAGCGCTTGCATCCAACTTCATTTCTCGGTCCCTAAAGCTTACCTAAACCCCTTAGCGCTTGCAACCAACTTCATTTCTCGGTCCCTAAAACTTACCTAAACCTCTTAGCGCTTGCATCCTTCTTCATTTCTCGGTCCCTAAAACTTACCTAAACCTCTTAGCGCTTGCATCCAACTTCATTTCTCGGTCCCTAAAACTTACCTAAACCTCTTAGCGCTTGCATCCTTCTTCATTTCTCGGTCCCTAAAACTTACCTAAACCTCTTAGCGCTTGCATCCAACTTCATTTCTCGGTCCCTAAAACTTACCTAAACCTCTTAGCGCTTGCATCCTTCTTCATTTCTCGGTCCCTAAAACTTACCTAAACCCCTTAGCGCTTGCATCCAACTTCATTTCTCGGTCCCTAAAACTTACCTAAACCTCTTAGCGCTTGCATCCAACTTCATTTCTCGGTCCCTAAAACTTACCTAAACCTCTTAGCGCTTGCATCCTTCTTCATTTCTCGGTCCCTAAAACTTACCTAAACCTCTTAGCGCTTGCATCCTTCTTCATTTCTCGGTCCCTAAAACTTACCTAAACCCCTTAGCGCTTGCATCCAACTTCATTTCTCGGTCCCTAAAACTTACCTAAACCTCTTAGCGCTTGCATCCTTCTTCATTTCTCGGTCCCTAAAACTTACCTAAACCTCTTAGCGCTTGCATCCTTCTTCATTTCTCGGTCCCTAAAACTTACCTAAACCCCTTAGCGCTTGCATCCAACTTCATTTCTCGGTCCCTAAAACTTACCTAAACCTCTTAGCGCTTGCATCCTTCTTCATTTCTCGGTCCCTAAAACTTACCTAAACCTCTTAGCGCTTGCATCCTTCTTCATTTCTCGGTCCATAAAACTTACCTAAACCCCTTAGCTCCTGCATCCAACTTCATTTCTCGGTCCCTAAAACTTACCTAAACCCCTTAGCGCTTGCATCCAACTTCATTTCTCGGTCCCTAAAACTTACCTAAACCTCTTAGCGCTTGCATCCTTCTTCATTTCTCGGTCCCTAAAACTTACCTAAACCTCTTAGCGCTTGCATCCAACTTCATTTCTCGGTCCCTAAAACTTACCTAAACCACATAATGTACATATGTCTATATGTTTCTAAGCGTGTTTTTTCTTGTTTGTGTAATTGTTTTTTGGTGCGCATATTAGAAAAGACACATTTCTGAAGGCTTAAAAGATAATTTATTTTAATATTTTTTTTTTTTTTTTTTTTTAAATAAGTTTACAAACATATTTTTGTTTTTGTTTTTTGTTTTGTTTAAAACATACTAAATGTTTTACTTTTTTTTGCAAACACATAATAAAATTTTTGTTTTTAAAATTTTTAAAACATTTTTTTTTTTTTTTTTTAAAACATTAAACATGTTTAAAACTGTAAAAAATGTAAAAACAATTTAAACAAAGTAGCCAGGACCAAGGGCACTAATCCTCCTCCTCTTCTTCATCTGTTGGCCCCAACGTCGCCTGTATGGCCAGCAGCTCGGCCACCAACTCCTGGATTCTTTTTTTTTTTTCTGCCTTGGTTTTTGGCATAATCCCTGTAAGCAATAGAGAAATAAACATAAATAGGAGTACCAGACCGGTTTGTATCCTGGAAATAGATTTGAGGTTAATCAAATACATGTAAATGCATGACATATGTCATTCTTCAAAGGGATAAAGTTAATGCATTTCCCACAGGTAAGTATTTAAACTCCTTAAACCGGACCTTCAACATTATTTAATGAAAAGCAATAACTATTCCCAAATGATTATGCACCAGATCAAAGTACGTTTTGGCGGTTTTTTGATTACAGCGCCGCCATCTGGACTCTGAAGCATAACACTTAATGAGGAGTGGAGAGTTGGATAAAGTACAGGGGAGTAGGTTACAGTGGTGCTTTGGGAATACAGAGCATAGCTGGGTTCAGGGAAAGGTCATCAGTCCCACAATGCATGGCAGCACCTTACTTTTTTAAATCTGTATCCCATGCTGCCTGTAAATATTGCGCATTCCATATTCCGCAATATTGGATGTTTTCACGCTCCTAACATGCATTAGATGGCTGTAGGCTGTTTTTCTATGTTTCAAATCTGTAGGTACAGTGTGTTGCCTAATTATTAGCTATGTTCTTAATACGAGTTAGGGTCCGCTTTAAGCTAACGAAGTGCCCACATGAAAGTGTTAACTACACATTGGCTACGCCTTTAGTTATGTGTGTGTTATTAGCTAACAAAACATTAATATGAATAATGGCATGGAGACTTACGGAGTTGGTGGCCGACAGATGGCTGGTTGGGGCCAACAGGCTGCCCTTGGTCCTGGCTATGCTGTGAAGAAGTCCCTGGAGAAACATGTGACATTTGGTTAGTAGTTGTATAGAGTCACTATTCCAAACAGATCTGGCTCCCAGGCTGGCTGACATCACTCACCTTCGTCAGGATCTCCTTCCAGCATCTCTGCTGCCTCCTCCTCCACTATTTCACCCGCTCCAGAAGATTCTACAAATACATAATAAAGGAGAACTTAGTTTTTGGCCTGCCATGTATATCTTTGTGCCTATACATGAAGAGTGACATACCAGAGCCTTCCCCATGCCTGGCCGGGCATGACTCCACGCCCACGCGGTTGCGCCCCTCCTCTGTGGTAAGGTCCAGGGGCTGGTCTGAGGAGGCCACAGAGGAGGGGTAGGTCCGTCGCCCGGGAGATCCACCACCTTCACTCACAGATGCAGACTCATGCAGCACTGGTCGGCCTGTGCGCCTCCGGGTGCGGCGAATTCTGAAATCCATTTCCAACACTAGCAAAGAGAAGTCATTATAAATAAAGGTATAGCTTATACATTTCCTACATATCACATGCTCTCGCTTGGTACTTACTTGGGAAATGGATTCCAAAAAACCTCCGCACCCGGCCCATGTGCAGACGTTTCAGGTCCGACCAATGCTGCATTATCTGGGTGTGAGTGAAGGTGGTGCTGGTGACACGGTGTATTTCCGCGATGATCTCCCGGGCGATGTCCCTTTTTTCGCACACATTGGGCGCGAAGTCATACCGGCGCTGAAGCATGATCTGAAAAACATAATGGACACAGAGCTTTTACTTTTACACACAGACCCATATGTGTTGCATCACAAGTTGATAATTTCATGTCATTAACACACACATTTAGAGTGCCAGACATTTTTGGGGAGTGCCTTAAAGCGGACGTTGACTGTGAATGAGAGTCTGGTCTTATGTTATATGTTTCACACACCATGTACATACAGATAATAGCCCACATTAAAAATCAGGCCACCTGCATCTATGGCATGTTAGGATGGTTTAAACATCCAAGATGTAGGCTTATGCTTAGGCTTTTGGACCACGTGTGTGGCTTCCCGTTGTGTTTTGCGGGCTTAGGAAAACAGTGTTCCTCAAACATCCGCATCAAGGTCCGAGACAGGCCAGGTTTGACAGCTAGCCCCGCTACTCCACAGGTTAATTAACTGTTGCTAAGCCTGAGCAATTGCCCTAATTAGGACATCAGCATAGACAGGTGAAAACGTGGCCAGGCTCGGCCCTTGAGGATGAATTGTGAGGAGCCAGTTATTAAACATTAAGATACCCCAAACTAGTTCCAAACGCATCATTTACATTTAGGCCATCATTGACTATTAGATTAAAATGCACAGGCAGGCACTTACCAGCATGAGGATCTCTTCCTGTTGACGGGTGAAGATAGTGGGCGCCATCTTTATGCTTCTTCAAGGCAGCAGATAAGTGAAACCCCAGCGGTTTCCTGGTTCCGCTCGAACGTACGTCCGTACGAGCGCGTAGTCGTGCGCATAGGCGTCACACGCTGGCCTCATTATTTAAAGGTCCCTGCACCCAAAGCTCATTCTCTTTGAGCATTTGTGGAAGATGGCACCTAAAAAGGCAATCTCCAAACGAGCCCAGCAAAGCCAGACCTCGGAGGGCCCAACCACCAGGTCCCAGCAAGGTAGGAAAAAGCTGCGATCCCAGACTACTACCTCTGCCCCACCAAGGGACACAGGACCCTCTGGAAGCCAAAAAAGGGGCCCCAAGGCACGTGCCCCTGCCGCAAAAAAACAGGCAACAGCAGCACCCACCACCTCTGCCCCCAGAAGAGGCCGCCCAAGGGAGCCCACACCGCCCATGGGTTCAAGTAGGGCAGTTCGGCAACCCAGGCCCCGCAGCAGGGCCCGAACCCCATCCAGGGCCAGAAGCACAGCCAGGGCCCGAACCCCATCCAGGGCCAGAAGCCCAGCCAGGGCCCGAACCCCATCCAGGGCCAGAAGCACAGCCAGGGCCCGAACCCCATCCAGGGCCAGAAGCCCAGCCAGGGCCCGAACCCCATCCAGGGCCAGAAGCCCAGCCAGGGCCCGAAGAACATCCAGGGCCAGAAGCCCAGCCAGGCCCAGAAGAACATCCAGGGCCCGAACCCCATCCAGGGCCAGAAGCCCAGCCAGGGCCAGAAGCCCATACAGGGCCCGAACCCCATCCAGGGCCAGAAGCCCAGCCAGGGCCCGAACCCCATCCAGGGCCAGAAGCCCAGCCAGGGCCAGAAGCCCATACAGGGCCCGAACACCATCCAGGGCCAGAAGAACATCCAGGGCCCGAACCCCATCCAGGGCCAGAAGCCCAGCCAGGGCCAGAAGCCCATACAGGGCCCGAACACCATCCAGGGCCAGAAGAACATCCAGGGCCGAACCCCATCCAGGGCCAGAAGCCCAGAAAGGCGAGGCCGGAGGCCAAGAACCCCAGCAAGGGCCCGCAGCAGGGCCAGAAGCCCCTACAGGCCCCGCAGCAGGGCCCGAACCCCAGCAAGGGCCCGCAGCAGGGCCAGAAGCCCTTACAGGCCCCGCAGCAGGGCCAGAAGCCCACGACCTGCCACCAGCCGGGAACAGAGCCCCCGACCTTGCACCAGCCGGGAACATAGCCCCCCAAGAGGGCCCAGAATGTCCACCATGACCACATCTACACCTGGAAGTTCGGTGGCCAGCCACGCAAGAACACCCAGTCCCTTGGCCAGTCCAGTCCAGTCATTGGGAAGCCAACAATCCGTCCAGTCCCCTACCCAGCCCCAGGCCATAATGTCACCACATGTGTCTGCACACATGGAGGAGCAGCCAAGCCAACCATCTGGCCGCACATTGCGCCGCGGCCAGTTGAGTGGGAGATTCTCCCATGACCAAAATATGGCATTGGCTAGTGGCCTTACATTATACTATGACGAGCTCTATGGGAGCAAATCAAAACACACCACAAAGCAGCGCAAGATGGAATTGTTTGAAACCATCCTACGACAAGTAAATGCAGCGGGGGAAGAGAGGAAAGATGTGTCCCAAATTCAGAAGAAAATCTCTGATCTGAAATATGCTGTACGGCAAAAAGAAATTAAAAGGCATAATTACAGGTAAATAAATGATGTCTCCAAATATAAGGATTAGGATGTACTGTATGCACATTTTCTGAGTACCAAACGATTTTCTCTTTTCAGCATGCAAACTGGAGGTGGATTTCCTACCAAACTGGAGTTTACCCCTGCTGAGGAGATTGTGCTGGGACTTCTCCATCCGGTCGCGGTCGGTGGACATGCTGGTCTAAGGGACACAGACTCACCGACCCGTACCCACGGTGAGTACTCTTAAATCTGCATGTTTGCCTGTTTGCTAAATAATCTAAAGTTCACTAGTAACAAGATGACGGGATGGCCCTATGGTTTGCCTTGCTTGCCCTCGCACTACTGTGCCTGTTTGTGTCCTCTTTTGGTCCCTGTGAATCACACATTTAGGACCACATCCATTATGTCAAAGATCCAATTTCCAATTTTATTGGTCAAGTAATGAAGTTTATCATGAAAAGTTATATATTTGGAATCAATCACAAAACACACATCATTATGGATGGGTTGGCTATTTGTTGTGTGAGTTGTGTTTGAGTTAACAATTTAATTACCCACCCCCAAACATATCTGACCTAGAGCAGCGAGACTCAACTGGCGGCCCGGGGTCCCAATGCGGACCTTGGCACCAGATTCCAGGACCCCTGGCCAGACAGCCCTGCACTCAGTTACTTCTGTGTTGACGTGCTCAGAGCTGCCCCCTTGATCGGCGATGTAGTGGTTGTTCTCCTGCCCAATGTCATGGCTCCCTGAAACATAGCATTGCAATATGAAGTACTGCACAGGAAGTGGCATTGCAAGGTACACAGTAACTTGGTACATCTTTCTCTTGGTACAATCGTGTCCCGCTGCCCCAGCTCTGCCCCATCTGCCACAGTCCCCCCATGTCCCCCCCCCCCCACATAAGCCCCATACATTTGTAACAGATTTGCTCCATCCATCCCATCACCATCAATTCCTGAACTCCCCCCTTTAGCCATCCAATCCCTGTCCCCTCAGCTCTGCCCCATCCAGCCCAGCAAGGGCAAGCAGCCTTTATCTGTTTGCACTTTGAAATCTCAAGCCCCTCCACCAGTGTGTTTATTTCTAACTAGACACCCCCTGCGTCAGCCCCATGGCCAGACATTCACCTCTCACCACATACCTTTAAATGGACCTTTACAAGAAGTGTTTGAGTACCCCGGACCTAGCGAATGGTAGTCTTAATCCAAAAATTTGCGTTGCAAGTTGTATGCTGACTGGGTACACTTCCTGACTTAGAACTGAGGTCAGTTAGCAGTTTTCTCGAGGCATTGCACCTATCTAAAATTGCGTGTCTTTTAACAAATGTACCCATTGCTGTAGAGTTGCTTAATATTACAAATAGTGGTTTATTTGATTACCTCTAAAAAAAATGGTTATGTGTGTGTTTACCTTGTTTGTTTTTCTCTTCTTCAGCCCAGCATGATCCCTCAGCAAGGGTAAACTCACCCCCCAGTTTGCTTATGCCTACCAGGTCCGTACAGCATAGGAGCCCAGATCCGAGATTTCCGGTAAGTTAATTTAGTACCATAAATACTACCAAGTGCTTAAGCATGTGTTAAACTGTGGGAATCCCAAATTTGGACGCCAACTTACACTTTTTTTTTTATATGTCCCTACAGACCCGCACACTCATGGAAGAGATCCAGGAAATGGAGGAAGCTGATGTCTCCATGCAGGGCACGTCCGATGACCTCCCCCTGGGTCCCAATTTGGAACTGCTCCATAATGTTTCTCTGGCCAATCCTCAGCAGCAGAGTGAATCTCCATCCATTGTGCATGCACATGGGGAGACTGACACAACAGTCCCCAGTGTTCACTCTGCTGCTGAGGATTTGCAAAGCATGCCTGTTGCTGTTGAGGGGACGACACCACGCGGCAGGGCACGCCCAAGAGCCAGGGTAATTGTGCGGCGGACTCCATTACGCCGCCCCACAATTTCCCAGGGGAGGCAGAGTGCCCTGCTTCAATTATGGACCCAAGAAAGGGAGTCTTATCAGGCACAGCTCGTTACAGAGCGTGAGGAAAGGCATGCCGACATGGTCAATATCAATAACACCTTACAGGGCATCCTCGCGGAGTTGCGTACCCTCAACAGCAACATGGTAACTGCAAGTAATGGCATCCAGTCAGCCATGGCTGAGATGACCAATATGCAGAGAAACATTGTGGAGCAGTTTCAAATTCACAATGCTGCCATGGCCCAGGCTAGGTCCCATTCACATGGACCTCCACCTGGACCTCCACCTGGGTATTATGGGCAGCCACCCTATTAAGCCATGGTTGTGTGGGACATCTTTTCTCTTCCCCCCCACTGTATTTACTTGTCCTTTGAGGTTTCAAACAATCCATTTTGTGTTGCTCATGCAGGTTGTGTTTTGTATTTGCTCCCATATAGCTCCTTAGAGTAATGATTAAGGCCACTAGCCAATGCCATAGGTCTATGTGGAGTGTATCTGGCCACTTATGGCTTTAAATATGTATTTGGTTTGTGCTCCTCCTGTTTGCAGACATGTTTGTGTGACATTATGGCCATGCCCAAATATCCCTTGCCACAGGCAATATTAATGACTGGACTAGGCTGGCCTTTGGACTGGGTGTCCTTGTTTGGTTGTGCCACTCACTTCCAGGTGTAGATGTGCTCGATGTTTTTTTTGTTATCTCATCCATTTGTAACCACAGATGTATGTGGAATGTTTTCTGTTAAGCACAATAATTTTAACTTTCCTAAGTAAAAAAATATTCTCAATTACAATACTTGTGGCGTTTTTAGTGGGAACACATTGTAAACAGCTTGGGCTAAACCAGATAATTTTTGTTTTAAGAGGTGTAACAATGCAAATATCAAGCTAAGGAAACTACATGAAATACATTAGGCAACAATTAAGGGAAAAATGTTTTAATTTGAGGTAATGCCACATTACGGCAAAACAACATATTTAACAAAAAGGCTAACACAGACACACAGAATGTTGATACACGAAATAAAATTGACTAAAATGCTGCAATATCAAGTTTGCTCTAACTGATTGGGCAGACTCACTGGGTGGCCCAACAAAATTATCTCCATCATCCTCTTGGGCTGTAGAGGGCAGGCTATCCACATAACGTGGGACACGTTCGAGTATTGCAAAATTGTGCAAAACAGCACATGCCATGATAATGTCGATCACTTTTTTGGGATCATATTGCAGGGCGCCCCCAGTATGGTCCAAGCACCGAAAACGGGTCTTCAACAGCCCAAAGGCCCTCTCCACAACAGCCCTGGTCTTGCGGTGCGCACGGTTGTACGCTTCCTGAGAGGCATCCTGGGGCCGCAGCACAGGCGTCATGAGCCAGGGTAGAAGTGGGTACCCGGAATCACCTTAAACAGACAATTAAATGTAATAAAAATTAAAAAGGCAACACAACAAACACAAAGAATTTAACATATATCATAATGATGTAAGGTAAAGGGCAAAAAAATACACCCAGGGCACATTAGCAAAATAACTATTGCCACTAATGTAGTACATAATTAAAAATGGCACTTCAATATACCAATTAATTAACAAACATCTGCACGGCCAAGGGTAGTTGGAATTTAAATATATTTTTAGTTTTCTGACATGTTACAATTAGGATGCTGCTGAGGGGCTATCAACATTTATATGAAAACTACAATGTATGCAGTTTAAGTCCACTTTGCCATTTAAAGACCAATACTACAAAAGGAGCAAAAGCTAACAGATACTTGGGTATAAACTCCCAACCAATATATTTAGGGACATGGAACTTACAGACATCCTAACTAAAGGGAAAACATTCTGAAGGACAAAGCGAGGCAAGCATTTTGGTTTGGAGTTCATAATATATGACCCAACAAAAATGCAGTTTCTGGCTTATGTAAAGAATTCAAATACAAAAATATCAATAAATACAAGATTAATCCCACATTTAATAGCACACAAATAGGACACACTTACCAAGCAGCCATGCACCCGAAAATTCACCTGCCTCAAATCTCCTAAACAACCCTGATCGCCTGAGTATGTAGGAGTCGTGCGACGATCCTGGGTAGCCGGCAAGGACACTCATAAAACGCATGTCCGGCCCCACCACGGCCTGGACATTAAGGGAGTGTCCCATTTTTCGATTCCTTAAGGCAAAAACATACAAAAAGGGTAATTGATATTTGTAAAAATGAAAAAAAAAAAAAAACATGTCTGCACTCTATTGGGAAATACTAATGAAAAGCCTAGATAAAGCAGCTACACAAATAAGGGATAAAAAAATATGCTGCCGCAAAGGAAAACAGGTTACATTACACGTTGGGCAACATAATAACCAATCTCAATACCTATATATATACTCGTCGGCAGCCCTAGGTACGAGTGCCACATGTGTGCAGTCAATAGCACCAATAACGTTGGGCATGTCGGCCACATTATAAAAAGCAAGCTTAATGGCGTTTCTGGCTGCCATATCATCCGGAAAATATATATATTTTGGAGTTATGGCAGCCATGCCTTCCAAAAATTTAGATAGTGCGCGGCTCAGCGTAGGCTGTGACATCCCCACGGAGAGGGCACCCAGCCTCTGGAACGAGCCGTTCGCCAAAAATTGCAGGCAGCCAAGCATCTTGGTCATACCTGAAATTGCATGCCCCTTCCTTGTGGTGCGGGCTAACCATGGCCGCAGCTCACTATATAATTTATGGAGGGAAGCGCGATTAAGCCTGGTCAGCTCGAACAGCTCAACATCATTCATGCTATCGATGTTCATGCGACGACGCAGGGGCAATCTGCTCTCAGACATCTGGATCAACTCAATGCCAAAAAGCATAAGCCCTTGATGTGCCACAAACTCGCTCCTCTCCATCCTACTCCCGAGGCCAAATAGCTGCCGGCAAACATTTCGTAAAGCAGCTCTTTAATGGGCTTCAAAACAATTAGCAATCACCTCTCTGAATTGGTCGCAAGCCCATGTGAATGACGTAAAAAATAGGAACGGACGCAAAAAATACGATTTGGACGGGAATAAGACACGAACTAACGTAAAATATACGATTTCCTTAAGAAATGCGTATGTTCATATACGTCTAGGCGCGAACGATCGTGCGAATACGAAATGGCCAAAAAAAAAGGAAAAAATGACAAACACCCACCCAAACTTACGATTTGCGATACGAAATCAATTAACTTTTGCTCTTTGAATCGAGGGGATTGTGTCGTAAATCCAGCTTACTTGATATGAGTATATATTCTTTAGCAAACTATTTAATATCATGGGATAACAATACCTGACTTTATTGCAGATTTTTTGTGCATTTGTATATGTCTCCCTTGCGCAGTGGCACTAGCTTTATTATTTAAATACTGGTAAGGGTCTCACTTGTACACTTCCCTCTTTATTGATTGTCCTGTAGTCCAGTGGTTCTCAAACTTTTTACACCAAATACCTAGCAATAAGAAGTAACAACATAGACACCCGGCTCCATAGAGTGGGTGGGTGTGGCCTGCGCTGACGAGGTGCAGGCCACGCCCACCCGATTCTTGGAGCCGGCATCTTCTTCTGGCCTCCCACAGTATGGCAGCCTGGCCAGCAATGCGGGAGCGCCTGTAGCATGTGAGTTGACTTTTTTTTTCCATGTGAGTTGATTACTGCCGCCTATATAGGGAACGGGAGAGGCGGGTGCCATACTGCTTATATGGGGAATCGGAGGGGGAATGCCACACTGCCTATGGGAATGGGGGGGGTGCCACGCTGCCTATTGGAATGGTTGGGGAATGCCACGCTGCCTGTGTTTATATAACATAATACCCAAGTGTCTGAAGCATTTATCTCTCTCAGTTTGGTGTGGGCTGCTGCTGGCACAGCTCTGTCCTTATGCTTATGTGTGTGATAAGATGGCTGCTCCCATGAAGTTCTGCAGCAAAGTTAAGTCCTCTCAAATAGGTTTTATGGGAGCAATTTACTAAACTTTCTTTTTTCACTTTTGGTCTACTTTAAAGTGGTATTTAAACTTTTTTTCTTATATTGGCAAATGTGTGTTTTATGGAAGCAGTTTTCAGTCCCTGCAATCTGTGGCTATTGCCAACTGTACAGCAATATCTACAAGAAAAGACAAGTGAGCCCTGTAAACAGAACTCTGCTGCTTGAAGAGTCCCGTCACATCACTGAGGAACGTCCCAAATCTGGACGCCCCCTAAGGATCATGCTATTCTAACCAAAACTCTACTTTGAAGTGCACCAAACTCCTTTAAACCTGACCTGAGATAAAGCTGGCCCTGTCAGTGGGCCCCCCTGGGGGCAGCTGCCCCACCTTGCCGGGTGCTGACGCCGGCCCCAAATGACAGTATTCTGTGTGTGCAAGACTCCCTTCTCTCTTCTTGTAGATCCTGGTGTACAGACTTGGTTTACAGTTGCTAATAGAAACAGATTGCAGGTAGTGAAAACTTCTTCCATAAAACAACCATTTACTAACATAAATAAAATAGCTAGATCATCTTAGCACCTTGAGGGCATCATTTTGGCACAAAAAATACACTTTCAAAAATGCCATCAAAAGTGGACTTTCATCTTAAGTTTCTGGGGTATAATACATTTATTTACAGCCACACATTTTGTTCACCCAGTTAAAGTAGCCGCTTTAAACAAAGCAGGAGGATGCCACTGTGAGGGACATGTGAGTATTGCTGTTAATTATTTTAGACCAGACAGGGTTCTGAACAGCAACACTAATGATTCCTGTTCTCTCAACATCTCATTTTCTTGCAGCATGAGTCAGTTATGGATGTTTATGCTTGTTTGGGAAAATTATCATACATCCACGCTATGGTATGTCTGCAGTTTAAACTCAGGGCAACTGGACTTTCTGTTTTTTAGTTTGACTACATTACTCTAGTCAGCCGTGCTTATGAAATAAAAAAGCCAGTCAGGTGACTAATTAAATGTCTTTGACTTGTCCTGACAACAGGTGGGAATTAAATTAATGGGGAGCTCTTAGTTTCAACTGCTGGGGGGGGGGGCATAGTTAGCCTATGGGAAGTACACTCATATACTGTATTTTTCACCCTTTAAGACGCATTTTTTCCCCAAAAGTGGGGGGAAAATGTCAGTGCGTTTTATCGGGTGAATGTGAAAAGGTCAACTCACCTTTCGCTCGCACTGTCCCCGCCGTCTACGCTGTATCTGCTGCCTTCTCCGCGGCGCCTGCACACACAGACATCCCTTCCGTACAGCAGGTGGCCGTGGCTGATGCTCGAGCGTTGGCCACACCCATTGCTGTGTATGAAACCGCATGTCAGTGTGTGCAGGTGCCGTGGAGAAGGAGGGGGATGCCACACTGCTTATATGGGGAATAGGAGATGCCACGCTGCCTATATGGTGATTGGAAGGGCGGGTAACGTCACACTGCCTATGGCAATGGGATGGAGGAAATGCCACACTGCCTATGGGGAATGGGATGGAGGGAATGCCACACTGCCTATGGGGAAAGTGAGGGGGGATGCCACTCTGCCTGTACATTTGGTTCAGAATATTTAGGCCCTTATTTATGAAGGAATAGCGACAGGTAGCGACTGGTGAGCGACCGGTAATGACGGGCACCGCCACGAGAACGCCGGCTCCGCACCACAATCACACATTTATCAAGCCGATCCTGCTTAGCGACTGAGATAGCGCCATATAGCCACTCATTCATCATTATTCCAGCCTCAGCCCACAGCGCCAGCGTCCGACCTTGAACAGCGACAGGTATGACCTCTCGCTACCTGGCGCTCTCCAATGCATTTCAATGGAACAATCTTTAAATATTCATAATTAATTGTTATTAATGTTTTTTTTTTTTTAAATGTGAAAAATTCTGTGATCACTTCTGCCATGTTAGATCATTTTTTTAAGGTAAAAAATTTGTGCAGAATTGATATTACAGGTCTGATATTATTGTATTCATATTACTAAATTCTTTAAACATTTTTTTTTTTTGGTTTCCAAAAATATGGTGGTTTGGGGGTTAAAAAACCACATCGCCGCCAGCGCTCTGGGGTTTAAACATGCATTTCACAGCGCTTTAATTTTTTGAGAGTGATTTTTTGATGAATATGGTGGGAGCCGGTCGCTCTGATGTATTACCTGTCTGATGTCGCTATCATGCGCACCCATACATCGCGGAACCTGTCAAATAGCGACTCGTCACCCCGTATTCAACATTACTGCACACCGACTCAGTCGCTATCAACAACCGAACAATGGCCAAGCACAGCGACTACTAGCGGGCACTGTGAAAATACTGCTACAGTCGCTCAACTGTCGCTGCCTGCTGCTATTAATGAATCGGCCTCTTATTTTCTTATTTTCCTCCTCCAAATCCTATGGGCAGGTGCATCTTATGGGGCTAAAAATACGGTAGGTATAGTCAGAAATATTAATCATTAGGACTCACTGTAGTAGAAAAGGGAACCATAGAATAATCTATGGTTATGCTCAGCACAAGTAAATTAATCAACAATCTTAATCATATAAATTTGTAAAAAGGCCAAAATATTTATTTCTTTTCAAAATACTTCAATGTGTCATGCAACACACTTCAAACACTTTGTGTATCAGGGCCCATCACCAATTTTGCACGTACCAGAATAAAATGATTATATGCTTTCCTTGAAATAAAACCTCCTTTTCCTCTTATTCCTCCATTCATAAATCGACAACTATAATAATCAAATAATTTCCCATAGACTCATACATGTGAGGGAAGGAAAGATGAAAACGCAAAAATAGTGTGATATTGTTTTAAAAAAAGTGCCAAAATCCATTTTTTTATTGTGCTTACCAGATACAACTAAAACTGCTTTAAAATCAACTCACAAGTGGTTCAATATCAGTGAGTTAAGTTTTCAAGGGAAATGGCTCACCCCTTATCTCAAGACTGCCCGCCTTCCCCTGCCATGGGAATTGGCAGACTGTGATACGTCTCACAGAGCGAAACCGAAAGGAAACCAACGACACAACGGGTTGCTTTTTAGGACTCACTGTAGTGTTTGTAACATAGATATTTAATATTCTAAGCTTATGTCTAGGCTCCTTAAAGGGACTGTAAACCCTAAGGGAACAAATACTCACCCTTTTATGCTTCTATGTTTCTTTCACAGTAGCTTCAGAACAGTCAGGGACATGACTATAGGGGGTACGACCGCACCGTGGCCAAGGAGGTCAGGGGACCCCGTCATTGTTGCTCCTCCACCTTATTTATCAGGTTTGTGCTCACTTGGCATCATTTAGTAAATGAAACCACCATTGGGCTCCGCTGTTTCAGCTATCTAGCTGCAGCCTATTAAGTTAAAAGACAAAAAAAGATAACTGTATGAGCCTTGAAAGGGCCACATCTAATGGCCCTGTTACATTTAGTGACGCCACTGGGTGCTTAGGAACCTCAGTGCACGCGGTTTGCTTTGGTTCCGCCCCTGCGCATTCAACTCCTTTCCCTGCAATGCCATGCTCCTCCTTTGTAGTAAATCGAGTGGGCACGGACATTCACTGTGACTGACATGAGGGTTGGTGGAGGGGAGGTGGAGGGATTGCATTTTGACAGCGAAAGACCAGATCTCAGAAACTGGGAGGTTAACAGTCCCATCAACATGGCACAGCGATTTAAATATTCATACAATGTTTGGGGGGAATTAGAGGAGATATAAGCTGAGTTCTTGCTAGAACCAGTATTAATTAGAATGAAAATAAAGAAGATGTAGGTACTGAAGAAGTAAGCTACCAAGAACAGTTAAGCGGCCAGAAGCAGGGATTATGCCAGGTGACAAATACAGAGGACCTGGAGAAAGCTTGGGTGTCATCATAAATCCAGGTGTGACTGTGACCTCTGGGAGTCAGGCTGTGCTATGTCGGAGAAATTGAGAGTGGTGGAGAACATTAACCTGGAACTGCTAAGGAGTAAGTGTATTGCTGAAGTTGGGAAGTTGGAGTTGGCCTTTTAGATAGTAACTGGAACTTGACTTGCCTGGACTAGTCTGAGACTGTGTTTGTACTCCCGCAGAGTATGTGTGTAAGGCTGACAGCAACCTACATCCCACAAATGCCACAGTGGACACCTTAAGGATCAGAAGAACCCAATCCCTGGATCCCTTGTTACTACCCCTATGGTTGTGCGTGCCACATTATTACTGCAGATAAGCTAAAATCATGTTTACCTAACAGCAGATGAAATATCTTTCAAAACATTTACTGGAAAACATGATGGAGCTATAGAAGACTTTATAAAATGGTTTATGTGTGTGTCAACGGTATTTTTCACACTTAGAGTTTACTGACGGGAAGAAACCATTTGGTCTTCTCTGACCACCTTGAAAGCATGTCGAAAAATAGGTTTGAATGCGGCGCCATGTCATATTTCAGCTGGTGAGAAGGAGAATCACTATCCACAACAATTATCCCAACATTAAAAAGCAGACTTAAGTATCCAAGCCACGAAGCAGAACATATAACACATAACATCAAAACAACATTAGATTTTATTTATGAGAACACTTGACCTTGTACACTCTAGATTTTCTTTCATATATCTGTTTGCTAAGTGCACATCCTCGTTCAGCCTTCATATCTTAGCCAGCTGCAAAATTGAAATATTTTTGCTGCTGAGCCTAAGAAAATCCTTTAACAGCTCCAAAATGTTTTAGTTTACTGGCCTACGTGGAGCTGTCAGGAATATATCTCTTTCACTGTCTTTGATATCGACTTTCATCTGCGATGAACACAGATGTCAGGAGAAAATGTGAATTCAAACATTTCTATGGCATTGTTTGACTAAAAGAGGAGCTGCCATCTTCTCAAATAACAGCTCATCCTTCATATTCTCAGGCAGCTCATTGTGAGCAAAGCTCGTTTAGTGTAGTAGCTATGTATATAGAGAGTTGCTGGCGTTCACTGAAGCTCATCTGTTAGCAACAGATGGACTCAACAGAAAAATGATGGTTCCTCTGTTGAACAATGTCATTTTTCATAGCTAAAACTGGTCCTACTAGAGAAAAAAACACATATCAAATGTGAAATGTTGAACTTTTAATAAAGTATCTACAGACTGCTGTTTTTAAACATCTGCCTTCTCAAAGTCCCGTCTGGAATGGTTAAGTTAACTTGCCACCCACTTACACTGCAACCATCATTTACTCTTGTTGCACACACAACCAAAATGTGGGGAGTGAATGTTTCTTGTGCCCTGAGCTGTCCTGTTTGGCACTTGGACGTGGGTGCTGTGAAGCCTTAACATGTACAGGCACAGTGCCAAGTGGCCAGCGGTTCGACTTCTTTAGCAGTAGTTTCAACAACAGCTTCCAGGTACATTCTCCCTCATAGCACCAAGCCTTGCTTACCTATTTAGCAGTTCCAGCTGGCACTGACACTACAAGTAACTTGGCCTTTAGATCCATTCAATGATTCCTAGTAGTAGCTCAACTCTGGCTGTGTTCTTGCTTCTTGACGGTTCAACTCTCACTTACTAATCTGTCTCTGACTGATTCGTCATTTATAAAACATCTGATTCCACCCAGCTACAACTTTGTTGTAACGATAACATAGAGGGGCAAATGGCCATGGCATGTACAGAACACTTCCAGAGCTCCTTAAGTGTCTAGTTACTTAATTGTTCCTATTTGCAAATCAAAAAACAAAACAGTGATGGGGAAGTATGACCCTCCAGGTTAGCTATTCTGCTATGGCACTTCTAAACTTTTGAGCATCTCCCCTTGTACCTACTTGTGTCCACATGCTGCCTGGAAGTCCTACCCTGTCAGCCTTTTAAGGGGCTTCCTTCTCTATGGCCTTTTAAACACGAACCTTGCTATCCACTGGAACCCGGGAGCTACCCTCCAGCCTACTATAGGGACCAATGCCTCTTTAGGCCAGCTCCTTGAGGAGTGGTCTGACCCCACAGCACAACTCAGCCCTGGTCTTCCCTTGGTCACATAAAAAGCCTAACAGGATGACCTCATTACTCATTGTACCACTGTGAACACTACTATGTTGAATTGACATTGCTAATTAAGGAAACAAAGAAGTTGGGACTAAGCCCACTTGTGCTGCATTTTGGAATCTTTGGTGCCTTTCTATCTGGATTGCAAAACCTTACCTGCCCTCCCGGGACAATTATATTAGGGGTGTTACTCCTCTGCGAGTGACTTTATTAAAGATGATTAGAGATGAGCGAACTTTTGAAAAATTCGATTCGACTGATTCGCCGAATTTTCCGACAAAAATCGTTTCGACCCGAATAAATTCGCGACGAATCGCTATTAAAAACGGCTATTTCTGAGCCTCCTAGAGCCTCAATAGGGTTGTAAACCATTCTGCCTTGCTGTAACACGCACAGGATGCGTGCTGGGTTAGTTAAATAATACTTTGAAGAAATATCACATGCAGATCAGAGGCATCGCTAATAGAATCGCAGAGCGGCACAATTGAATTCAAGAGAGTTGAAGTGGCATCACTATGAGGGGCAGGAGCCCAAACATTGCTTTAAAGAGACACTGGAGTTGGCAGCAGCAGGAGCCCAAAAATTGGATGAATCACACCCTGGAGTTGGCAGCAGCAGCAGCAGGAGCCCAAATATTACTTTAAAGAGACCCTGGGGTTGGCTTCAGGAGCCCAAAAATTGGATGAATCACACCCTGGAGTTGGCAGAAGTTGGCAGTAGCAGCAGCAGGAGCCCAAATATTACTTTAAAGAGACCCTGGGGTTGGCTTCAGGAGCCCAAAAATTGGATGAATCACACCCTGGAGTTGGCAGAAGTTGGCAGTAGCAGCAGCAGGAGCCCAAATATTACTTTAAAGAGACCCTGGGGTTGGCTTCAGGAGCCCAAAAATTGGATGAATCACACCCTGGAGTTGGCAGAAGTTGGCAGTAGCAGCAGCAGGAGCCCAAATATTACTTTAAAGAGACCCTGGGGTTGGCTTCAGGAGCCCAAAAATTGGATGAATCACACCCTGGAGTTGGCAGGAGTTGACAGCAGCAGCAGCAGGAGCCCAAATATTACTTTAAAGAGACCCTGGGGTTGGCTTCAGGAGCCCAAAAATTGGATGAATCACACCCTGGAGTTGGCAGAAGTTGGCAGTAGCAGCAGCAGGAGCCCAAATATTACTTTAAAGAGACCCTGGGGTTGGCTTCAGGAGCCCAAAAATTGGATGAATCACACCCTGGAGTTGGCAGCAGCAGGAGCCCAAATATACACTGGGGTTGGCTTCAGGAGCCCAAAAATTGGATGAATCACACCCTGGAGTTGGCAGCAGCAGCAGCAGGAGCCCAAATATACACTGGAGTTGGCTTCAGGAGCCCAAAAATTGGATGAATCACACCCTGGAGTTGGCAGCAGCAGCAGCAGGAGCCCAAATATTACTTTAAAGAGACACTGGGGTTGGCTTCAGGAGCCCAAAAATTGGATGAATCACACCCTGGAGTTGGCAGAAGTTGGCAGCAGCAGCAGCAGCAGCAGGAGCCCAAATATTACTTTAAAGAGACACTGGGGTTGGCTTCAGGAGCCCAAAAATTGGATGAATCACACCCTGGAGTTGGCAGCAGCAGGAGCCCAAATATACACTGGGGTTGGCTTCAGGAGCCCAAAAATTGGATGAATCACACCCTGGAGTTGGCAGCAGCAGCAGCAGCAGGAGCCCTAATATTACTTTAAAGAGACCCTGGGGTTGGCTTCAGGAGCCCAAAAATTGGATGAATCACACCCTGGAGTTGGCAGCAGCAGGAGCCCAAATATACACTGGGGTTGGCTTCAGGAGCCCAAAAATTGGATGAATCACACCCTGGAGTTGGCAGCAGCAGCAGCAGGAGCCCAAATATACACTGGAGTTGGCTTCAGGAGCCCAAAAATTGGATGAATCACACCCTGGAGTTGGCAGCAGCAGCAGCAGGAGCCCAAATATTACTTTAAAGAGACACTGGGGTTGGCTTCAGGAGCCCAAAAATTGGATGAATCACACCCTGGAGTTGGCAGCAGCAGGAGCCCAAATATTACTTTAAAGAGACCCTGGGGTTGGCTTCAGGAGCCCAAAAATTGGATGAATCACACCCTGGAGTTGGCAGCAGCAGGAGCCCAAATATACACTGGGGTTGGCTTCAGGAGCCCAAAAATTGGATGAATCACACCCTGGAGTTGGCAGCAGCAGCAGCAGGAGCCCAAATATTACTTTAAAGAGACACTGGGGTTGGCTTCAGGAGCCCAAAAATTGGATGATTCACACCCTGGAGTTGGCAGCAGCAGCAGCAGGAGCCCAAATATACACTGGGGTTGGCTCCAGGAGCCCAAAAATTGGATGAATCACACCCTGGAGTTGGCAGCAGCAGCAGCAGGAGCCCAAATATTACTTTAAAGAGACACTGGGGTTGGCTTCAGGAGCCCAAAAATTGGATGAATCACACCCTGGAGTTGGCAGCAGCAGGAGCCCAAATATTACTTTAAAGAGACCCTGGGGTTGGCTTCAGGAGCCCAAAAATTGGATGAATCACACCCTGGAGTTGGCAGGAGTTGACAGCAGCAGCAGCAGGAGCCCAAATATTACTTTAAAGAGACCCTGGGGTTGGCTTCAGGAGCCCAAAAATTGGATGAATCACACCCTGGAGTTGGCAGAAGTAGGCAGTAGCAGCAGCAGGAGCCCAAATATTACTTTAAAGAGACCCTGGGGTTGGCTTCAGGAGCCCAAAAATTGGATGAATCACACCCTGGAGTTGGCAGAAGTTGGCAGTAGTAGCAGCAGGAGCCCAAATATTACTTTAAAGAGACCCTGGGGTTGGCTTCAGGAGCCCAAAAATTGGATGAATCACACCCTGGAGTTGGCAGAAGTTGGCAGTAGCAGCAGCAGGAGCCCAAATATTACTTTAAAGAGACCCTGGGGTTGGCTTCAGGAGCCCAAAAATTGGATGAATCACACCCTGGAGTTGGCAGGAGTTGACAGCAGCAGCAGCAGGAGCCCAAATATTACTTTAAAGAGACCCTGGGGTTGGCTTCAGGAGCCCAAAAATTGGATGAATCACACCCTGGAGTTGGTAGAAGTTGGCAGTAGCAGCAGCAGGAGCCCAAATATTACTTTAAAGAGACCCTGGGGTTGGCTTCAGGAGCCCAAAAATTGGATGAATCACACCCTGGAGTTGGCAGCAGCAGGAGCCCAAATATACACTGGGGTTGGCTTCAGGAGCCCAAAAATTGGATGAATCACACCCTGGAGTTGGCAGCAGCAGCAGCAGGAGCCCAAATATACACTGGAGTTGGCTTCAGGAGCCCAAAAATTGGATGAATCACACCCTGGAGTTGGCAGCAGCAGCAGCAGGAGCCCAAATATTACTTTAAAGAGACACTGGGGTTGGCTTCAGGAGCCCAAAAATTGGATGAATCATACCCTGGAGTTGGCAGAAGTTGGCAGCAGCAGCAGCAGGAGCCCCAACATTACTTTAAAGAGACACTGGGGTTGGCTTCAGGAGCCCAAAAATTGGATGAATCACACCCTGGAGTTGGCAGCAGCAGGAGCCCAAATATTACTTTAAAGAGACACTGGGGTTGGCTTCAGGAGCCCAAAAATTGCATGATTCACACCCTGGAGTTGGCAGCAGCAGGAGCCCAAATATACACTGGAGTTGGCTTCAGGAGCCCAAAAATTGGATGAATCACACCCTGGAGTTGGCAGAAGTTGGCAGCAGCAGCAGCAGCAGGAGCCCAAACATTACTTTAAAGAGACCCTGGGGTTGGCTTCAGGAGCCCAAAAATTGGATGAATCACACCCTGTGGAGAGTCATGTGGAGAAAAAGTAGCTTAGTTAGTAATATCTACATAAAATTATGAATAAACAAATGCAAAAGTATTGCCAAAGTGAAGTTTTGTTTGAGGGTGTGTTTCCACCTTTTAATTAAATCAGAAACAAGAAGGTATCATTGCCTCTGACTAATTAGCCCTCAAAAATTCTTGGAATTTTTAATCTGGAATCATGTCTGATCCGTCTTATCCGAAGAATATTAATAAAAAGTAAGAGTAACGTAAAGGATTTTTTATTAATACTTATTTGTGGTCCGATGCGGAGGAATGTCTGTAACTGGAGAGCAGCGCCTTAAATCTGTTTTGCACGATCCATCTTTCTTTAGTGTAGGTCTGGCCCCGTCATCAATCTACTGGAATACATCAGGCATTGTTGGGAGGAAAGCTTGGATGATCCATGCGCCATTCATTTCCACGCAGGGCAGTCTCTGGAAAAAAAAAAAACTATGTATAAACCAGGGTCTTTTTCATATAAAAACAAATGGTTATTTTTGCTTTTAAACCATATGTTCCACAGCTTTACCAGTCATTGTGTCAGCCAATGAAGCAACTTTGTCTGGAAGTGCTGCAAAAGCAGTCCACTGCATCACAAGTGGCATCTGACACCCCCAGTCAACTGTCTGTTGTCTGTCTTTTATGCTTTGGGTTCAGCTCCACTATCCATTGATGAAGATCTGATAATCATAAAATTCAGCAGCTACTGCCCAGCCAAGAAGTGGAGGAGACACTCGCCTCTTCTTCCACTAGCCGGCAATTAGTGATGAGGAGAGTGTCGTGGGAGGAGGTGTTGCAAGCCGAGGTAGTGGAAGAGGGTCCCTGGAGTCTGCGGCGGTGGCGGCGGCAGCAGCAGCAGATTATTGCGGACTGTTGTTCGGAAAAATCAGCTACTCAGCGATGTGGCAGTGTTTCATGCAGCATCCTGTGGAGAAAAAGTAGGTTAGTTAGTGTATATACATAAAATTATGAATAGACAAATGCAATAGTATTGCCAAAGTGAAGTTTTGTTTGAGGGTGTGTTTCCACCTTGTAATTAAATCAGAAACAACTAGCTATCATTTGCCTCTGAATAATTAGCCCTCAAAAATTCTTGGAATTTTTAATCTTGATGTCTGAGGGATTTCTCCTCTCAGACAGCGTCACCATAAGTCCAGCCTGCTGCATTACACTTGGAAGAACATCTTGTTTGCGCTGCGACAAGGAAGCCAGAGTCATGCGTCCTGACATGGCACACGTGTTCAGTCTAGTTTTTAAGTCTTGCCCCCATCTGAAAGAACAACAGGAAAGAAAGTTAGCATGCACTTCTGGCACTCCTACACCACCAAGCACAACCTTATTGAGCCTCAGCGTCACAACGGTGTACCCCACCATAGTCTGATTTGCGATGTTTCCACCCGTTGGAATTCCACCCTCCATATGCAGGATCCACTATAGCAGTGGTCCCCAACCCTGTCCTCAAGGCCCACCAACAGGCCAGGTTTTGCAGATCTCCACAAAGATGCACAGGTGGAGTAATTAGTGCAGCTGCAGAGCAATAGAGCTGGCTATTTGGAGATCCAAAAAACATGACATGTTGGTGGGCCTTGAGGACAGGGTTGAGGACCACTGCACTATAGGAACAGAGAAAAGCCATCACGGATTTCTGGATGATCCAAACGGATAGGGGGACACCCCTGTGTAAATTCAATGTAAACCATTGGCAGCTCATACGTGACACCAACCGTTTGCTCAGGCCCTTTGAGGAAGCTACGTTATTAGTCAGTTGCCAGGACTATGAGATGAACGATGAGATTCCACTGCTTCATGTACTACAACACATGTTGGAAACCATGGCTGGTCAGGGCACTGGAGACATGGCACATACATTTCACAGCCACATGAAGCCTGTGGGGGCTGAAGTGGAGGAGGAGGAGGGGGTGGGGCACAGCAAACCACAGTTTAGGTTTCACAAAATGACCATTTTATCTAGTCATCTGACAGGAGAGGAGGAGCAGGAGCAGCCACAGGAGCTAGAGGGTTGTGAGTAAGGCGAGACAGAGGACCCAGACACACCATGGCAGTTTACAGTGGAGATGGAGACAGGTAGTCCCTCCGAGTCACTTGCACAAATGGCACGATGCATGCTCACATGCATGCGTACTAGTGAGCGCAGAATTGTCTCCATTTGTCAGCGGGAAGACTTCTGGCTCTCCAACTTATTGGACCCTCGCTTCCGTCACAAAATGGGGGCATTTTTTACACCCACTGAGAGGGAGGACAAACTGACCTACTACAGAGACATCCCACGTAGTCAGTTGGGCGATGTCTATCTGCGCCATGGCCCATACTCCCGCAGGTCTGACTCGGGGGGAAGTCTGCGATCACCTTCCACTGCCATGGCTGCTGGGGGGGTGGAAGGAGCAGCAGCAGCAGCTCCATCAGCAGCAGCCTCAGTCTTCAGTCGCTAGTGAGTAGCTTTCTACACCCGCATAGTGAGTCTACTCATGAGCAGCAGGAAGACCTGGAGCTGGACCTCAAACAGCAGGTCATGTCATACCTTGACATGACCATGCCAACACACCTTCAAGATCCACTGGATTTGCTGGGAAGCCAAACTTGACTTGTGCCCGCAACTAGCAGAGTTTGCCCTGGAAAAGCTGTACTGGCCGGACAGTAGTTGATTTAGATGGCAACTGGGCTGCTCTATATAACGAAGCAAAATGGCAAATTTACCTCACTATATAAGCTATTGCCCCTCAGATTTACACAGGGGCTGCTCTATATTATGCTGCAAAATGGCAAATTTACCTCACAATATAAGCTATTGCCCCTCAGATTTACACAGGGGCTGCTCTATATTATGCTGCAAAATGGCAAATTAATCTCACAATATAAGCTATTGCCCCTCAGATTTACACAGGGCCTGCTCTATATAACGAAGCAAAATGGCAAATTTACCTCACTATATAAGCTATTGCCCCTCAGATTTACACAGGGGCTGCTCTATATTATGCTGCAAAATGGCAAATTAACCTCACAATATAAGCTATTGCAGCTCTATATAAATAAAAATAAATAAATAAAAAAAGGGCCTGTAGAAGCTTATTTAGTATAACAGATAGGGTGACATGTGCTGGTTTGGGATGCCCATATGGGCTAGTGTTTTGGCAGCAGTACAAAAACCAATGCAAAATGCAATAGCTTAATAAAGCTGATGCTGATCAACGCTTATTTAGTATAACAGATTGGGTGCAACATGCAGGTTTGGGATGCCCTGCGGCCTGGTGTATTTAAAGCAGACCAAAACCAATTCAAAATGCAATAACTTAATAAAGCTGAGGCTGTAGATGCTTATTTAGTATAAACAGGTAGGGTGCAAGGTGCAGCTTTGGGGTGCCCTGCGGCCTGGTTAAATGAAAGCAGTCAAAAAGGAAGTGCAAACTGAAGTAGCTTAATGAAGCTGATGCTGATCAACGCTTATGTTGTATACCAGATAGGGTGCAAGGTGCAGCTTTGGGGTGCCCTGCGGCCTGGTTTATTAAAAGCAGTCAAAAACAAGTGCAAACTGAAGTAGCCTGATCAACGCTTATGTTGTATAACAGATAGGTTTAAAATAGCATGTGCCTTGGGATGCCCGTGTGGCCTGTTATATTTCAAGCTGAACAAAAAGTAACAATAATCCAAGTATGAGACATCATTTTGACCTTCTTTACAGCGCCATACTTTGAAAAAAAAAAATTAATTTCATGCCGATCAATCCAAAGGTCAATGCCCCTAACAAAAATAGTGTTCGGCATAAGTTTTCCTTCTGGAAGGACGTAACCTTTAGTTTACATGGTTGGGGTAGGTTATCTTACAAATTGGGATACCCCAGGCAGCAGTGTCATTGAAAGAGACAGATTGTAATGCAGGCCATACGCAAGCAGAGAAACTCAGGCTGCAACAGGCCTATTTAGTTTACATGGTTGGGGTAGGTTATCTTACAAATTGGGATACCCCACTGTATATGAAACCGAATATAAATGCACACCCAAAAGTGGACAATCAGCCTCCAAGAGGCCTGCTTAGTTTAAATAAGAGAGCTGCTTAGTATGGTAGGTAGGTTATGTTATGTTACAGAATGGGATGCCCCAAGCAGACTTGAGATCAGTATATATGCACACAGCAGCAGTGTGTTAGCAGGCTCATACAGGCCAAATTTCTTTAAATAACTGTGCAGCTTACAGTAAATGCAGAGGCTAATGGTATGTTACAGAATGGGATGCCCCAAAGCTGACTTGAGAACAGTATATATGCACACAGCAGCAGTGTGTAAGCAGGCTCATACAGGCCAAATTTCTTTAAATAACTGTGCAGCTTACAGTAAATGCAGAGGCTAATGGTATGTTACAGAATGGGATGCCCCCAGCAGACTTGAGATCAGTATATATGCACACAGCAGCAGTGTGTTAGCAGGCTCATACAGGCCAAATTTCTTTAAATAACTGTGCAGCTTACAGTAAATGCAGAGGCTAATGGTATGTTACAGAATGGGATGTCCCAAAAACCAGAGAGCACCTGGCAGGCAGCAGTAAGACTATGCACAGCAAAAGTGTCTTTATCATGCCTAATTTCAATTAGAATAGGTGCAAATGGTTAGGTTCTTAAATAGAGGCTGCTGTAGTCACAGAATGGGATGCCCTAAAAACCAGCAGTAAGTACACCTGGCAGGGACAAGTAGTGCTATGCCCAGCAAAAGTGTCTTTATCAGGCCTAATTTCAATTATAATAAGTGCAAATGGTTATATGGTCTTAAACAGAGGCTGCTGTAGTCACAGAATGGGATGCCCCAAAAAAGATCCAGTAGTGCTATGCCCAGCAAAAGTGTCTTTATCAGGGCTAATTTCAATTATAATAAGTGCAAATGGTTATATGGTCTTAAACAGAGGCTGCTGTAGTCACAGAATGGGATGCCCTAAAAACCAGCAGTAAGTACACCTGGCAGGGTCCAGAAGTACTATGCCCAGCAAAAGTGTCTTTATCAGGCTAATTTCAAATATAATAAGAGCAAATGGTTATATGGTCTTAAACAGAGGCTGCTGTAGTCACAGAATGGGATGCCCTGGCAGGGTCCAGAAGTACTATGCCCAGCAAAAGTGTCTTTATCAGGCTAATTTCAAATATAATAAGAGCAAATGGTTATATGGTCTTAAACAGAGGCTGCTGTAGTCACAGAATGGGATGCCCTGGCAGGGTCCAGAAGTACTATGCCGAGCAAAAGTGTCTTTATCAGGCTAATTTCAAATATAATAAGAGCAAATGGTTATATGGTCTTAAACAGAGGCTGCTGTAGTCACAGAATGGGATGCCCTGGCAGGGTCCAGAAGTACTATGCCCAGCAAAAGTGTCTTTATCAGGCTAATTTCAAATATAATAAGAGCAAATGGTTATATGGTCTTAAACAGAGGCTGCTGTAGTCACAGAATGGGATGCCCTGGCAGGGTCCAGAAGTACTATGCCCAGCAAAAGTGTCTTTATCAGGCTAATTTCAAATATAATAAGAGCAAATGGTTATATGGTCTTAAACAGAGGCTGCTGTAGTCACAGAATGGGATGCCCTGGCAGGGTCCAGAAGTACTATGCCCAGCAAAAGTGTCTTTATCAGGCCTAATTTCAATTATAATAAGTGCAAATGGTTATATGGTCTTAAACAGAGGCTGCTGTAGTCACAGAATGGGATGCCCTGGCAGGGTCCAGAAGTACTATGCCCAGCAAAAGTGTCTTTATCAGGCTAATTTCAAATATAATAAGAGCAAATGGTTATATGGTCTTAAACAGAGGCTGCTGTAGTCACAGAATGGGATGCCCTGGCAGGGTCCAGAAGTACTATGCCCAGCAAAAGTGTCTTTATCAGGCTAATTTCAAATATAATAAGAGCAAATGGTTATATGGTCTTAAACAGAGGCTGCTGTAGTCACAGAATGGGATGCCCTGGCAGGGTCCAGAAGTACTATGCCCAGCAAAAGTGTCTTTATCAGGCTAATTTCAAATATAATAAGAGCAAATGGTTATATGGTCTTAAACAGAGGCTGCTGTAGTCACAGAATGGGATGCCCTGGCAGGGTCCAGAAGTACTATGCCCAGCAAAAGTGTCTTTATCAGGCCTAATTTCAATTATAATAAGTGCAAATGGTTATATGGTCTTAAACAGAGGCTGCTGTAGTCACAGAATGGGATGCCCTGGCAGGGTCCAGAAGTACTATGCCCAGCAAAAGTGTCTTTATCAGGCTAATTTCAAATATAATAAGAGCAAATGGTTATATGGTCTTAAACAGAGGCTGCTGTAGTCACAGAATGGGATGCCCTGGCAGGGTCCAGAAGTACTATGCCCAGCAAAAGTGTCTTTATCAGGCTAATTTCAAATATAACAAGAGCAAATGGTTATATGGTCTTAAACAGAGGCTGCTGTAGTCACAGAATGGGATGCCCTGGCAGGGTCCAGAAGTACTATGCCGAGCAAAAGTGTCTTTATCAGGCTAATTTCAAATATAATAAGAGCAAATGGTTATATGGTCTTAAACAGAGGCTGCTGTAGTCACAGAATGGGATGCCCTGGCAGGGTCCAGAAGTACTATGCCCAGCAAAAGTGTCTTTATCAGGCTAATTTCAAATATAATAAGAGCAAATGGCTATATGGTCTTAAACAGAGGCTGCTGTAGTCACAGAATGGGATGCCCTGGCAGGGTCCAGAAGTACTATGCCCAGCAAAAGTGTCTTTATCAGGCCTAATTTCAATTATAATAAGTGCAAATGGTTATATGGTCTTAAACAGAGGCTGCTGTAGTCACAGAATGGGATGCCCTGGCAGGGTCCAGAAGTACTATGCCCAGCAAAAGTGTCTTTATCAGGCTAATTTCAAATATAATAAGAGCAAATGGTTATATGGTCTTAAACAGAGGCTGCTGTAGTCACAGAATGGGATGCCCTGGCAGGGTCCAGAAGTACTATGCCCAGCAAAAGTGTCTTTATCAGGCCTAATTTCAATTATAATAAGTGCAAATGGTTATATGGTCTTAAACAGAGGCTGCTGTAGTCACAGAATGGGATGCCCTGGCAGGGTCCAGAAGTACTATGCCCAGCAAAAGTGTCTTTATCAGGCTAATTTCAAATATAATAAGAGCAAATGGTTATATGGTCTTAAACAGAGGCTGCTGTAGTCACAGAATGGGATGCCCTGGCAGGGTCCAGAAGTACTATGCCCAGCAAAAGTGTCTTTATCAGGCTAATTTCAAATATAATAAGAGCAAATGGTTATATGGTCTTAAACAGAGGCTGCTGTAGTCACAGAATGGGATGCCCTGGCAGGGTCCAGAAGTACTATGCCCAGCAAAAGTGTCTTTATCAGGCTAATTTCCAATATAATAAGAGCAAATGGTTATATGGTCTTAAACAGAGGCTGCTGTAGTCACAGAATGGGATGCCCTGGCAGGGTCCAGAAGTACTATGCCCAGCAAAAGTGTCTTTATCAGGCTAATTTCAAATATAATAAGAGCAAATGGTTATATGGTCTTAAACAGAGGCTGCTGTAGTCACAGAATGGGATGCCCTGGCAGGGTCCAGAAGTACTATGCCGAGCAAAAGTGTCTTTATCAGGCTAATTTCAAATATAATAAGAGCAAATGGTTATATGGTCTTAAACAGAGGCTGCTGTAGTCACAGAATGGGATGCCCTGGCAGGGTCCAGAAGTACTATGCCCAGCAAAAGTGTCTTTATCAGGCTAATTTCAAATATAACAAGAGCAAATGGTTATATGGTCTTAAACAGAGGCTGCTGTAGTCACAGAATGGGATGCCCTGGCAGGGTCCAGAAGTACTATGCCCAGCAAAAGTGTCTTTATCAGGCTAATTTCAAATATAATAAGAGCAAATGGTTATATGGTCTTAAACAGAGGCTGCTGTAGTCACAGAATGGGATGCCCTGGCAGGGTCCAGAAGTACTATGCCCAGCAAAAGTGTCTTTATCAGGCCTAATTTCAATTATAATAAGTGCAAATGGTTATATGGTCTTAAACAGAGGCTGCTGTAGTCACAGAATGGGATGCCCTGGCAGGGTCCAGAAGTACTATGCCCAGCAAAAGTGTCTTTATCAGGCTAATTTCAAATATAATAAGAGCAAATGGTTATATGGTCTTAAACAGAGGCTGCTGTAGTCACAGAATGGGATGCCCTGGCAGGGTCCAGAAGTACTATGCCCAGCAAAAGTGTCTTTATCAGGCTAATTTCAAATATAATAAGAGCAAATGGTTATATGGTCTTAAACAGAGGCTGCTGTAGTCACAGAATGGGATGCCCTGGCAGGGTCCAGAAGTACTATGCCCAGCAAAAGTGTCTTTATCAGGCTAATTTCAAATATAATAAGAGCAAATGGTTATATGGTCTTAAACAGAGGCTGCTGTAGTCACAGAATGGGATGCCCTGGCAGGGTCCAGAAGTACTATGCCCAGCAAAAGTGTCTTTATCAGGCTAATTTCAAATATAATAAGAGCAAATGGTTATATGGTCTTAAACAGAGGCTGCTGTAGTCACAGAATGGGATGCCCTGGCAGGGTCCAGAAGTACTATGCCCAGCAAAAGTGTCTTTATCAGGCTAATTTCAAATATAATAAGAGCAAATGGTTATATGGTCTTAAACAGAGGCTGCTGTAGTCACAGAATGGGATGCCCTGGCAGGGTCCAGAAGTACTATGCCGAGCAAAAGTGTCTTTATCAGGCTAATTTCAAATATAATAAGAGCAAATGGTTATATGGTCTTAAACAGAGGCTGCTGTAGTCACAGAATGGGATGCCCTGGCAGGGTCCAGAAGTACTATGCCCAGCAAAAGTGTCTTTATCAGGCTAATTTCAAATATAATAAGAGCAAATGGTTATATGGTCTTAAACAGAGGCTGCTGTAGTCACAGAATGGGATGCCCTGGCAGGGTCCAGAAGTACTATGCCGAGCAAAAGTGTCTTTATCAGGCTAATTTCAAATATAATAAGAGCAAATGGTTATATGGTCTTAAACAGAGGCTGCTGTAGTCACAGAATGGGATGCCCTGGCAGGGTCCAGAAGTACTATGCCGAGCAAAAGTGTCTTTATCAGGCTAATTTCAAATATAATAAGAGCAAATGGTTATATGGTCTTAAACAGAGGCTGCTGTAGTCACAGAATGGGATGCCCTGGCAGGGTCCAGAAGTACTATGCCGAGCAAAAGTGTCTTTATCAGGCTAATTTCAAATATAATAAGAGCAAATGGTTATATGGTCTTAAACAGAGGCTGCTGTAGTCACAGAATGGGATGCCCTGGCAGGGTCCAGAAGTACTATGCCGAGCAAAAGTGTCTTTATCAGGCTAATTTCAAATATAATAAGAGCAAATGGTTATATGGTCTTAAACAGAGGCTGCTGTAGTCACAGAATGGGATGCCCTGGCAGGGTCCAGAAGTACTATGCCGAGCAAAAGTGTCTTTATCAGGCTAATTTCAAATATAATAAGAGCAAATGGTTATATGGTCTTAAACAGAGGCTGCTGTAGTCACAGAATGGGATGCCCTGGCAGGGTCCAGAAGTACTATGCCCAGCAAAAGTGTCTTTATCAGGCTAATTTCAAATATAATAAGAGCAAATGGTTATATGGTCTTAAACAGAGGCTGCTGTAGTCACAGAATGGGATGCCCTGGCAGGGTCCAGAAGTACTATGCCCAGCAAAAGTGTCTTTATCAGGCTAATTTCAAATATAATAAGAGCAAATGGTTATATGGTCTTAAACAGAGGCTGCTGTAGTCACAGAATGGGATGCCCTGGCAGGGTCCAGAAGTACTATGCCGAGCAAAAGTGTCTTTATCAGGCTAATTTCAAATATAATAAGAGCAAATGGTTATATGGTCTTAAACAGAGGCTGCTGTAGTCACAGAATGGGATGCCTCACAGCAGACTTAAGATCAGTTCAGTATATATGCACAGTTAGTTAGTATAAGCAGCCTGAAAACGCTAACAAAGCCTGTCAGGCTGGATGAAAAAAAAAAAAAAAAACTCCCTGTGACAGGCTGACAGCCTCCGATTTTTCTACCTTTCCCTGTTTTTCGCTGACTTTCTGTCTGTCTCCTGTCTGTCTCCTGCCTGTCTCCAGCCTGTCCCTGTCTGTCCCTGCCTGTCTAACTGTCTCTCCCTCAGCTACACAGCGTTCTGTCTCTCACGAATGCAATAGAGAAATGAGGCAGGAAAGCAAGATGGCCGGCCTTAAATACCGCTGTGACGTCACCGGGCTTGCTGGCTGCTGATAGGCTGCATGTGACTGTCCCAGCTTGCACTGGCGCGGGGTTGATGTCTGGACATGTCCCGTCCGCCATCTTAGAATGCCTGTAATGTAAATGAATGGATGTTAAAGGAAAACTTCGAGCGATCGAATCGCGGGGAAATTCGGATTCAATCCGAATCGAATTTTTCCTGAAATTCGGATCGAATCCGGGTTCGTCCGGATCGATTCGCTCATCCCTAAAGATGATAAAAAACTTAATTATAGCTATTGGGTATTTTAGGCTAGTAACTAGCCCGCATAACATGATGCACATTAGCCATTTAGTGACCTTTCCCTGCCATGTTACTATTTTAGAATACTCAACCAGAATTTCTCCCGACAGATGCATTGATGCAGCTCTAGAATATACAAAGAAAAGCAGAACACAACAAAGATACTCCATAATTAGTACCATAAAGGGATTGATTCAGAACCTGGTGCAAAATGTTCACTTTGGAGGAAACAATGCACTTTCACTTAAAAAAAAAAGGGACACAGGCAGGTTGATGAATGTGTTAACAGGTTGAATGGCAGGCAGCAACAGTTCATCTGGCCAAAAGTTACAGGGTGGGCAGATCCTTCCCCACCATAAGGAGAAACTGTGAAATCCAGGCCGGTCCATGAACTTCAGCCCCGCTGCAGTGAGTGCTTGCCTTAACTCGGTGACCCCACACCTGGACCCCTGCATCCTGACATGCGTCCCCTCTTGCGTTGTCAGGAGTGATGATCTTAATAAGCAGCTACAGCTTAGGAGATATGTTGTGACCCCTACACAGAACCAGGTACAAGGGACAGTTGTGGCCTATTAAGGGGCAGTTGTGGCCTAGAGTTAAGGAAGCAACCTTGTGACCGGAGTGTGGCAGGTTCTATTCCCGGCCATCGGACAGGACTGAAGTGCTCTTAAACAAGGCACCCAACTCCCAACTGCTCCCTGGTGCCATAATTAGGGCTTGCATGAGTACACTAACTGCATGGATCATGGAGGAAGAATTCCTATGTATGCCCCTCCAAAAAAGTTACATGCTGTGAAGCTTATTCTCTTGGTCCTATCCAAAACAAATTTCAGGTCAGGGTACACTTCTGAAATGTACAAAATAATAGGATGAGCACATGTCCCCCCCCCCCCCCCCGGTAATGTTGCTGACCACACAACATACAGTTCTATAGATTAGGAATAAACTGTTCTAGAGCTAGGATCAACCATGCTCCTAGAGTCAAGAGTCAAGATTATGGGGTGTCCTGAATTGCTGTGTGTGTCCCTGGGGATCACCTGGTACACTCACCTCACCAGCATTCCCACACCTCATCCCCGGGCTGCACGCTGCGTTCATGAACCAGTTTTTTTTAATGCAGGTGCAAGTGAGCAGATATGCGACTAGCTGCGTTCTCACCATTCAGCTTTGCTTTCCATTCTGAGTGGCAAGAAAATCTGAATCAAATGTTCTTCATTGATTGGGTGAGCGGCCTGTGCATGTGCTGTGGGAACAAGAAAAATTGGAGTTTGGGGGGATACACACAGCAAGGTGTCCTGAAAAAAGTTACAAGAAAAAAATACAATCCCTAACTGATCCCTTGCTAATACAATATATCACACAACCCACATGCATACAACTCAACCCAGGACATCCAATAAGTAAACCACGAAACTTAATTTGCACAATGTTAAAAAGCATATACAACAAACATACACACTACAATGTTAAAAAAAAAAACAGTAATGGCCCCTAAGGTGCGGCAGTATCATAATGACTAATATAACAAAGAATATAGGCTTGATGCAGAGCCTCCCCGTTCAGCTATCCCGTGCATTTTCCCGTTGGTTTTGGCCTTTGATCGGGTCAGGAAAGGGTGCTACGTTGATTTTAGTGTGCGTTTATGCGCTCAGGTGTGCGCTCAGCCGCCTTTCCGATTGTCGGCTCGCATGAGGCTGTTTCCCGGGAAAACGGACGCCTCGTTCATTGGTCCGTTTTTTTCAGTGATGCAGAGCCTTGATTTCCGATTGAAATCAGCCTAATAAAACGGGGCCGCCGAGCCTTCACTTACGGCAAGTTTGACCAGCCGTATTGGAGCTCCGTGCTATTTGGGAATGCATTCCTCTGTGGGCCAACATCAAAGGCGCCAGCTACGCCGTCTGGTAGTTCTGAGTATGGCAGAAACCAGGCTGCAGCGCACGCCTTTGGACATCGATGGCATGAGTGACGTTGACCTATTCGAGCTCACCCGCCTTAACCGTGTTTCTCTCCATGCCTTGTATAGCGAGCTGCGGCCATGGTTAGCCCCCACCACAAGAAAGGGGCATGCAATTGCAGGTATGACCAAATTGGTTGGCTGCCTGCAATTTTTGGCGAACGGCTCGTTCCAGAGACTGGGTGCCTTCTCCCTGGGGATGTCCCAGTCTACGCTGAGCCGCAGCCTAACCAAGTTTTTGGATGGCATGGCTACCCTGGCACAGAATTACATTTTTTTCCCTCAAACAGGGGAAGCCTGGAATGCGGTTAAGTTGGGCTTTTATAACATAGCCGACATGCCCAACGTCCTTGGTGCAATCGATTGCACACATGTCTCGCTCATCCCCCCTGCGGACCAGGAATATCTGTTCAGGTATGTGGTTTGGGTCTGCTTTTTTTCTGGTTATCACACATTTTTTATGGCTCACACTAATTACACTTGTGTTTTGCTTGGTGCAGGAACAGGAAGATGGGCCATTCCATCAATGTTCAGGCAGTGGCGGGCCCTGATCTTCAATTTTTCAGTCTGTTTGCTGGCTTTCCTGGGTCCACGCATGATGCGCACATTTTGAGGAACTCCAGCCTCTATCAACGGTTTCAATCTGGAGATATTTCTGGAGGATGGTTACTGGGTATGTGTATTAAAGTTGTATTTCTTGGCCCCCAGGTTTGAATGTGGATTTGCCACTACCCCACTAATCTGTGAGACCTTTCCTGGAAACTTGAAAAGGTTTTTGGTTTAATTAATGGGTGAAAGTATTCTCCACTATTGGCTTATGTTCTGGCCCTCTTATCTCAGTAGCATTACGCAGACATTTTTAAGGAGTGTACAGGTTGCATGTGTTTGTAGGCTCAGTAAAAATGTCAATTCCTCCCACCATACCTAGCTCACCTATTTGTCCCTGTGTACTAATGTTTCTATGCACACCTAAACCTTTTTTTAGGCATCCACCTTATGTTTGTCTTTTGTATTTTTGCAGGTGACTCAGGCTATCCCTTGTTACCATGGCTGCTCACACCCATCCTGCACCCATCTTCCCAGGCACAGGAGCGCTACAACACAGCCCATAGGAGGTCTCGCTCTGTGGTGGAACGTGCCTTTGGGTTGTGGAAGATGTGTTTCCGATGTCTGGATCACAGTGGGGGTTCTCTTCAGTATCAGCCTGGCAAGGTTATCAAAATAATTATTGCTTGTGGGGTCCTGCACAATCTTGCCATTAGAAGCAGGATTGCTCGATATACTGACCTGGGTGCAGAACCTTTCCCTATTTCTGACGAGCAGACCCCTCTTTACACTGGTACACAAAGTGGCCCAGCACACACAATCCGTGCTGACCTTGTGGCCAATGTATTTTCTTGAAACCACCCCCTGTCTGCAGGCTGGGGAAGATTAAATCACACCTAATAAGTGTTACATGCTGGTCACAAAGCGACTCTAAATGCATTTGGACTTTACCTCTGCTGCCGGCGCATGTCCATTTTTGGCCAACTATATGATTTCAGGTCCACAACTGTCCGCTTGATTTGTTCAGTATCTCGATGGACAGAACACCATAATGTACCCAAACAGCATTGGCAACAGCCATGCTTTGTGCTTATCAAAAACGGCCTGTTAGGGACCCACGGCGTGGTTATCGCCCACATGGGTGTGTGTTGTCCCCTGCATCACTTGAAATAGATGCTTGGCTATCTGGGGAGTCGTGTGTGGTTTTTGGGCCGGTGGTTGAGAATGGGTTAATGTCTCCTTGCTCCTGCGTTTTGGGGAATGTGCCTGTGTCTGTGGAGTCCCCACCGTTTTAGTTGGTGCATGTTCTACATGTGTCTTGTGCCTGCTTTTGTGTATTTAGGATGAGGCATGTGTGCGGCTGGCTCTTTGTGCTCCCTTTAGGTCTGCCCATATTGATATGGTATCCCACACCAAGCGGAGTGCCTTGAACTTTAAATATTTTTACAACTGCGGTTGCACGCCTGCGCGCACGCACGCACGTCACCGCGGGGGAACGTCAGAGCTAGAATTTGAAAAAGAAGCCAAGATGTCCCCCGCCGTCTTTACAACGGAGCAGGACGAGCTCATCATGGATGTGAGTATGCGAGCGAGCGTGCGTTTATGTGCGCGCACACATTCCTTGTAATAAAAAAAGAAAAAAACGCAAGAATAGTCTGAAACAACTTAGTTTGTCACGTTACAGACCAGCCCACCTTAGTTTAACCCATGTACGCAGCTACAAACTAGCCTACATGCAGATAGCAGAACTAGGGCAATGTGAGGCAGCAAGAGGTTAATAAAGTGACTTGATTTAGGCCAGGAAACTTGTTAATGTATTTTGTGGATTAATGGTGTGTCCTTGTCTCTTTTTCTAACAGATGATGCTGAGGAATCGCTACGACTTCCTGCCGTCAGATTATGACAAGCGGACGTTGGCCCTGGCGGTGGTGGACGCGATTGAAAGAAGATCCCAAACCACCTATACCTTCACTCAGATCGCCCAACACTGGTCTGATTTAAAAAGAAGACATAAGCCCCGGGTGAGGCGGTACTTCGCAACACATTTCCCATGTAAGTGTAGAAAATGTCAATGCACCTCTAACCCTGGCATCGCCTGGGCGTGGTTTAATGATTGTGTTTGTATTTCAGCCCATGAATGGAATTTGCGGTTCCGCCCCACCCGGACCAGGACACGCAGCCCAGTGTTGGGCCAAACAGGTGAAGGTGTAGGTGGCCCACCGCCAGGGTCAACGGCCACCCCCTCCTCTGTAAGTGACTCGGAGGAGCCGCTGGACCTCAGCATGCAGGGGAGGGGGCAATCTGACGGCAGGGAGTCGAGCGGAACAGAGCCTCAACCTGACTCCGGTAAGGGAAATATAGTTAGATATGTGGTAAGACATGCATTAAATACAGATACTCATGTGCCCTATTGTTGTAGATTCAGACGTCGCTGGAACATCCCAAGGGATGAGTGAGGAAGGGGGCGAGGAGGAAGAGGTTGCTGGGGAAGGTGAGTAGATTGATACCTAGAAGCCTAACCTAATATTATATTAATGAAAGAACAACAGTCTCTAATATTAGTGTGTTTGTCATTCATACAGATTCCCAACTGCCACAGAGGGAGTATGAATGGAGACTCCGCCCCCGACGCAATGTGCGGCCTAAACCTTGTAAGTGGTGTTTATTTAAACTAAAGTAAATGAGCAAACATTTCCATTTTAAACATAAAAAACTTTTACAGTTCCCTCAAAATGTATCCAAAAAAGCCCTTAAAGCGGACCTTAACTATGAATAAGAGGCTAGCTTAGATAGTTCCCACATCCTGTACATACAGATTGTCCACCTTACAAATCATGTTACCAACCTTTTCCATAGCACATCTCGGCTCTGTGTGAGCAAAGCACAGCTATAACCCACCCCCTGTACCTTATCCCACTCTCCTCTCCTCAGTAAGTGTGATGCTTCAGAGTCAACATGGTGTTGCACGTATCCTAAATTCCTGAACTGAGTTGCAGCCCAGTGGGGGAAAGAATAATAATTTATTGACTACAAAATTAATATATATTAGTTTAAGATGCTGGGGCAACGTTTCTGAAGAGTTTGGCCTTTTCATTAAAACACGCAGAAGGTCCCATTTACCGTATTTTTCGCCCTATAAGACGCACTTTTTTTTCCCCAAAAGTGGGGAAAAAATGTCAGTGCGCCTTATCGGGCGAATGTAAAAAAAAAAAAAAAATAAAAAAAAAAAAACTCACCCGTCCCCGGCGCTCCCGCGTTGTCTGGCACACTGCGAGAGGCCAGAGGAGCGGCGGGGGCTCTGTCCCGGCCCCGCCGCTGCGATCGCTGTCTTTTCAGGCAGCGATGACAGCGGCGGGGCCAGAGACAGAGCCCCTGCCGCTCCTCCATCTGCTGCCGGGCTCAGAGCAAAGGCGAGCAGGAAGGTCCGGGCAGCGGGTGGGCGTGGCCTGCACCGGCGCAGGCCACGCCCACCCGCTGCCCGGACCTTCCTGCTCGCCTGTGTTCTGAGCCCGGCAGCAGATGGAGGAGCGGCAGGGGCCCTGTCTCTGGCCCCGCCGCTGTCATCGCTGCCTGAAAAGACAGCGATCGCAGCGGCGGGGCCGGGACAGAGCCAGCTCGTGAATGGGGTGGGCGTGGCCTGTGTCGACGCTGCGGCGCAGGCCACGCCCACCCCATTCACGGAGCCGGCCGCTCAGCTCAGCGGTGTCAGCGGACAGGTGAGTTTAAGTTTTTTTTTTTTTTACTATGGCGCCTGTCTATACTAACGGGGGGAGGGTGGTGGGAATGGGGGGAGAGGGGCCACACTGCCTATGGGAATGGGGGGATGGGAATGCCACACAGCCTTTGGGAATGGGGGGATGGGAATGCCACACAGCCTTTGGGAATGGGGGGATGGGGATGCCACACAGCCTATACTAATGGGGGGAGGGGTATGCCACACAGCCTATGGGAATGGGGGGAGGGGGATGTCACACAGCCTATGGGAATGGGGGATGCCACACAGCCTTTGGGAATAGGGGGAGGGGTGTGCCACACAGCCTATGGGAATGGGGGGAGGGGGATGTCACACAGCCTATGGGAATGGGGGGATGGGGATGCCACACAGCCTTTGGGAATGGGGGGAGGGGTATGCCACACAGCCTATGGGAATGGGGGGAGGGGGATGTCACACAGCCTATGGGAATGGGGAATGCCACACAGCCTATGGGAATGGGGGGAGGGGGATGCCACACAGCCTATGGGAATAGGGAGAGGGGGATGCCACACAGCCCATGCTAATGGGGAGAGGGGGATGCCACACAGCCCATGCTAATGGGGGGAGGGGGATGCCACACAGCCCATGCTAATGGGGGGAGGGGGATGCCACACTGCCTATGGGAATGGGGAGAGAGGGATGCCACACAGCCTATACTAATGGGGGGAGAGGGGGATGCCACACAGCCAATGGGTATATGGGGAATGGGAGGGGGGATGCCACACTGGATATACGGGGAATGGGATGGGGGCATGCTACACTGTCTATGGAATGGGGGCATCCCACACTGCCTATGGGAATTGGATAGGGGAATGCCACACTGTCTGTGATGGTGCGTTTTTGGTTAAAAAAATTTTTTTTCTTATTTTTTTCCCCCAAATCCTAGGTGCGTCTTATGGGCCGGTGCGTCTTATAGGGCGAAAAATACGGTAATAAGTGCACAAACAATCAAAAAAAAAAACCAAAAAAAAAATGCTAAAGTAATGTTGTTTTTCATTCACAGATCAAAGAACACAGGCTACAGACCCCGAGGCCTAATTTTTTTTTGTTGGTAAAAAAATTGTAAATATGTTTTTTATAGTTTTAAAAACAAAAAAAAAATTACATACAAAAACACAAAAAAAAAAAAAAAAAATACTAATAAATAATTAATAAGATTTCGAGAGTTGTGTTTCCTGCAAAAGTACCATCACACAACATCAGCACACATTTACATTACACACCAAAGGTTTAGATATGGGCCAATAAAAAGAAAAAAAAAAAAAAAAAAAGTATGCATTAAGGACAAGGGAGAAGGAACTACTAGATGATTTAGGTATGCATTATGGACAAGGAAACCCCCACCAAAAAAAGCAACCAAAAAAAAAATGTGTCTCAAATTTGCATTTGTGGCCATATGCATATTCCAATGGAGTTTGCGGGATGTGCGCTTGCGTGTAGCCAGATTGGCAACTGAAGAGCCATGGAGATGTAAGTATACTTGCTAAAACCACCAAAATGGAAGGTCAAATACGACGGAAACCAAGCAGGTACGTTCAAAAAGGCAGGAAAAATCAGGGAAAAACGGGCCGCCCGTGTGAACGTGAACGGGAGCCCCGATCAAATTGAAGGCACCCGAGAGAGCAAAAAAAGCTTTCCGAGTAAAGTGAAATTGACGGATCAGTTAGGGAGCCATTCCGACGGAGGCTCTGCATCACATTTGAGCCACGATTCAAACGGGAGACCCGGACAATCGGAGGGTTTTAAGGGCAGTTCAGAGGAGGCTCTGCATCAGGCCCTATATGCCTAGCTCAAATACGTTAATAAGTATGCAAATTATTAGATATAAAGTATAAGGTGCAGCCCCCCAATAGGGCAAGTGTTCCACTCTATGGCACCATAATTGTAGCTTTATCAATCATTATGTTCTCACCATAATCTCTGAAACTCCATTTACAGGCCAACCTGCTCCTTCCTTGGGAGAACATTCCTTGCGGTTCTCCCAAGAAAGCAGTAAGTCGCTGTTAATGTTAGTCTATGGCCTAAACCCTCTACTGCCATCTTGTGTCTATTTAGGTTATGGCACTCCCAATGCACTTAAATGGGTAGAAACCACAAAAGAGCTTAATGTATGGTTAACTCTATTTAAAGGATTCTAAGGTCCAGGTCCCTACACATGGTAAGTGACAACCCTGACAAGGGCCTTCTCCAGGTTGCTGTTTGGTGTGGCACATGAGAATAAAAGTATAAAAAATGAGCTCTGATTTTATCATTAAATAGGCCATTCCCTAAAATATACTGTACCTCATCTCATGCATCGATTCTAATCCTGAAAGATCAAAGGTGAATATATTCAGTTGAATATTGTGAGATTAATTGCAGGAATTACATTTTCCTTTTCTTTGTTGTTGGACAGAAAGTTTTACTGGTACCATGAGAACAGAGACATTTGCCAAACTTTAACTGCAGATAACTGTGATATATTGCAATTTATTTTACTCCCAGTATGGGCTAATAAAATACCTCCTTGGTATCATATTTAAACTCGAAAATATGTGTTTCCTATAACTTTCTAATACTTCATTTGAGTTACTGTACCGGAGAGACTACTCTGTATTAAAATAAATTACACACATAAAGTTCCATACTTTGCCTCCATTCACTTTTCAGAAACAAAAATGTTGAGGGATTAATCCATTATTGTGTTTTAAAGGCAACTCTACACATTTTACCACTATTTTTGCCGGGTTATAGCGGTAGACAAATGTTTTTATACATATGGCGAAAGAGTCACATGTGGCATGTGGTCCCTAAAGTTAGCCTAGCTATTGTAATCAACGAGAGGGACATCCGAGTATAGAATAATCCACACAAAGACTGATTCTCCAGACAAGCATATAACCTGGCTTAAGAAATTCCTATAACCTTCAAATGGCACATGCAGCCCAACTCAAGCTCTACCACTTGTGATCCCGCTCCTTTCGTCTCCACCCTCATCCTTTAGACTTTAAGTTCGCAAGGGCAGGACTCTCCTTCCTATTGTCTCTTGTGCTCACAACACTTGGTTTAAACCTTGTGGCATCTATGTTTGTATTGTTCCCTGTACTAAATGTTTTACCTTGTCTGTAATCATACCTTTAGCGCTATGGAAGATGATGGCACTATATAAAGAAACAATAATAATAATTCTTCTAAAAAAGGGGATGGTGTTAATAACACAGTCACAGATCATGGTTCCTGCTAGAGATGAGCAAACTTTTGAAAAGATCGATTCGGCCGATTCGCCGAATTTCACAAAGAAATTCGGGTTCGGCCAAATCGAACTTTTACGAAGTTCCCCATCAAAAATGCCGGCATGGTGGGAGCCGGCCGGCGGGCCGGTAAAGCCGGCCGGCCCGCTCCCCCCATGCCGGCATTTAAAAAACAAAAAAAAAAAAAAAAAAGCATTTTTGCCGGCATGGTGGGAGCGGGCCGGCCTCCACGATGACGCGCCCTCAGATGACAGCTGAGAGCGGCGCCGGCCTCCACGCTCCGGACCTGCAGGTAAGTGTTGCCTTTTTTTTAAAATGCCGGCATGGTGGGAGCGGGCCGGCCGGTTCCGCTGACAGCGGAGCCGGCCGGCCCGCTGACAGCGGAGCCGGCCGGCCCGCTCCCACCATGCCGGCAAAAATGCTTTTTTTTTTTTGTTTTGTTTTTTAAATGCCAGCATGGTGGGAGCGGGCCGGCCGGCCCGCTCCCACCATGCCGGCATTTTTTTTTTTAATTTCAGGAAAAATTTGATCGGCACGAACCACAAAATATTCGGGTTCGTGCCGAATCGAATATTTCCTGAAATTCGGAGCGAATTCCGCTCATCTCTAGTTCCTGCTTTCATAAAACAGCATCACAGTTCCACTTCATCACAGTGCTCTCGGTAACCTTCCACCCCACATTGATCTGAGCACTAGCTCTCTTCAGGCCAAGTAGAACAGAGCCACAAATCAAAGATCAGTGACAGCCTCTCACCTCCCATGACCAGATTCACTTTACTATTTCCAGTGCTTTTATACAATGGTCCTCTATTTAAGGAAACTCCACCCCCTATACGCAGCTAAAGAGAGGCCCGTCCCTTGATTCTCTTATTAAAGGAAGGCTCCACCTTTTTTCACTATTATAAGGAACCTCTTCTGCCTTCTCTCTGGTTGTAGTGAAACTCCTCCTTATGTCAACCTGTTATAAGAAACTCATTTTTACTTCTCCTCTGTCCTCTCGTCTTCCTCCCTGATGGCAAATAGCAGAGAAGAGGGGAGGGAGCGGCCGTCAAGCATGACCCCCGCTCCGAAGGCCCATCCTCACAACCTGAACCCACACACTCCCTGGAGTATCATTCCAAACCAAGCTCCAGAGGCATGGAAGGACCCGTCCAAAGGACCAGGTTGTGCTGCTACCACGGAAGGAAGGCCAGGCCATGGAGAGCTCCCTGAGGCATCCCTGCTGCATGACGGTGGAGAACCCGCCCACTACCCCTCGCCAGAGTGTAACCCACTGCCGAGGAGAAGGAGACCGAGGATGGACATCCTCCACCAGGGTAATCGATTCTCTCTTTACTCTGCTACTGGTCTAGGACTCTAGTGTACCACCATACTGACCTTTCTCCATCTACCCACGAATGCGAACTGCCACTTGCAATCTTGGATACAGTGGGAACTACCTACCTGGTGATTACCTATTTCACAGGGTTGCCTGGGTGCCACATTAGACCAGTAACTAAGTCCCCTTCCCTTTCAGACACCTGAACCCCCCATCCCTTCCTGATCTCAGGGGTGAAGATCCCATTGATCCCGCACCCTCTGCACATTTAACCTAACCCCACACCCACCCCCATGTTTTCCTAATAAAGCATTGCTTTTTCTTGCACAACCTGACTTGAGTGAAAGGCCAGACACCCTATCCCAGGAGCAGTACAGCCGCACTGTTCCAAAGATTGGGTAACTAACCTGTCGCTCTGCTCCCATGCAGAGTATCAGCTCCCTGTGAGTTGTTTTTTTTACGTTATTGGCAAAATCAGGCTTAGCATGGTGTGAGGGAGGGGTGGACGGGGGGTAATAAGTGAACTTCATCCTAAGAACTGATTATAAATACATTGTCAGTTAAATATTGGACATACATGTTTGGTATATATTTGTGGCTGCTACAATGATTGGCTGAAAGAATTCCACAGGACATGTGTAGTGGCCTGGATGTATATAGGAACATGCCAGTTACTTAATTAGAATACCCTTTAAATAGATTTAATAAGAGATTAGACCATTTTATGGTTCCCAGTCATAGAAGTGCATTGCAGATATAGTACCCTTATTTGTACTCAAGATGTCAGCAGTGCGCACAGGCCATAGGGAATATTTAGGCCATACACTTGAATGGAGAAAATTCTAGAAAGACAGGTAGAAAGAGAAACACAATAGTGTAAAGACAGAGAGATTGGAAGGTTTTGGAAGAGTGAGGGAGCACACCTCAGCCCAGAGATGCTAGGAATGTGGCTGCTCTTGCTTCTTGCTTTATTTGGGATGCCCCAGGGGAATGCCAGCAACTGGTCGTAGAATCTATTGGATTTCAGGGCCAGCCTTTTTGGGTTTTGTACCACATTAAAGGTCTTCCCATGATATACTTTGTACTGACAGGATACTGGATGTGGCTTAGAAAGATCTCAAGTGAGTTGACAAATATCACTAGTGATTAAAAAGCTATTTGCATGGGAACTGAAGAAGCAGGCCAGGCATCCAACAAACAACCTCTTCTTTACTTCAGAGGTCAGCGTGACACTTAGTTAAGATTAAGCCATGCCCTGTGCATGTGTCTGGGGATTTCTTGGGTGCTCATCTCCTATCTGCAAGCAAAATTGGTCAACTTGGCCAGCCTTGCTTACTGCAACAGGAGCATGCCACACTCCATTCAGTTTTTCAGGGGGGCCATGCCAGACGTTGCCTCTTTGTACACCCTCGGCTGCAGTAGAGCATGTAAGACCCGCTCTCAGGATCAGGTAAGAACACACAGCATCCTCCGGCCTTGGCAAATAAGCTTTGGGGGGGGGGGGGGGCATTTGTATTGTTTGTTTAGATTATCTCTTTAAGTCAAGTGTAAATGTGACCCCCACCCACAGCCAGTGAGGTTAGCCTGATGAAAACGGTAATGTGGGGTTTCACTCTGGTAGCCAGCAGAATAGATCCCAGAAGAGGTAAGTATTGGGGATGTGGGTTTCAGCTTCTTCAATCTGATGCTCCCACTATTGAATAGCTCATGACAACACTCATTTGTGTTGTTTTCATTTAAATATCTCCTCCTTACCCCAAGATCTGAACTCAAATGACTTTGAAATATTATAAATGAGGTGTTGTCCGAAGGAATTAAATGGAATTACTGGAAAACCACACGTGTATTTTGACACAATCTTGGAGCGAACCGTGTGAAACATATATCACATATTTAAATATATTTTCATCTGTGATTTGTGAAACAGAGCAACAAAGTAGAAGTGCACCAGTTACTGGATAAAAGTGACCCTGTGGTTCATCAGGGGTGCCTCCGCACTTACCCTCCTGCTTCATGCCAATATAAATACGCTGAAACCAAACCATCAGTCTTGCTTAAAATACTTCCCAAAACTCACTCTCCATCTGCATGCATAATGCTGACATTGCCAGCACTTACATTTACTGTATCCACTGAAACACCCCTTTGCTGATTTTTTTTCCAGGTTGCGGCCATCTAGCAGGACCCGAGAGGCTTCCTTTCCCAGCATCCCAGCCATGTCTGAATTTAACGGATTTTACTCACAATGCACAGTGGTAGGAAACTCAGCGGTACTTCCTCTTCGAAGGCCACAGGCAGCTCCATAGGATTCCATAAAGTGGGGGAAAATCGACCACAGCAGGATTTACAAAAAGGTTTTATGTGCAGAAATCTAAGAGAGGGATGCATATGAGCACTTTTTATAGTAGGGGTGTTGGTTTAAATTAAATTATAAATGGGTCTGAGAAGCAGTATTCACTTTCCTAACCCCAGATACTACTATGGATTGCTTCCGACATTTTCAGCAGAGCACACTTTTTATGCAGCTACTTAGATGACACTAAAGAAAGAAAGGCTCTTCTTGTCTAGCACTGTATTATTATATATATAACTATTATTATTTTACTACAAAGCAGACCTAAAGCCGCTTTCTCCCCAACCCCTGGGAAAACCTGAATTTGGGATGTCTGTCGATTTACAATTGGAAATGCATAAATATGGGCAGGAAACGTATCCATTAATGTTCCATGACTCCTGCTCTGTTTAGCAGCCATACAGACGGCCCTCGTGACCTCTGGTTAACCTTAAGGTGCATAGGATGGGCCTGCCGAGCCCTAATGCTGCTAACAGCCAAGTGCACCATGAAATCACATAACTGCCTGATTTGGGGTATTTCTATTGAGTGGATAGGCATCAGGATGATGGAGGGGTGGTGCATGCAGTACTCCTAGGAGCATGTACTAGCTACAATATGTTGCATATTGCTAATTTATTTGGCCAGTCAGCTGCCATTCGTAAGAGACCCAGGCCCCAGCTTGCATAGTTTGTTTTGATTGAAGGCACATAACTTGGATCTTTTCCTCATCTTGAACCTGTGTATCTTGAAATTACAGAATCTTAGCCTTTGTGTCTGGCTTGGTAATCTGAGATGCCCAATCCAGCATCAAATGACTCTGACCAGACCCCAATGTTTAATTTCCCTTGGTTTGATATTTAGATTGGTGGATTTTTGGAAATGTCCCTTGGCAAATGTACAAAGTTCTGGAAGTAACTTGTGACAGTGTAACTGTGACACTGTGGCATTTTCTGTGTCTACTTTAACATAGATTTAGCTCCTGCATAGATTCAGCCATTTTTGTCTCTGTCCAAGAGAGGACAACACTTGGCCATGCAATGTTCATTTAAAATGAATATTATGGCTCCGATCCATGGAAAGCTTATCTCCTGCATTGACACCACAACTAGTGCAGCCATTTGGAACAGCCACCCTGTCCTCCTTCTTCACATTCTTCCCATATCGTTTCTTGAACCATAAAGTCAGTAATGATCTGCCGAATACTGAGCACCGAGCTTGGAGGCCCTATCTGCATGTGCACGCAAAAGAATTATTAGCTCTTTTTTCTTTGTTTTTTTGCTGGCCAGGACTCCTTGTTTAGTGTTAGGAATTTGAAATGCAATATGCCGCTGGGAAATCAAAGAAAAATGTGTTTAGATGCGATGGCTGGGAATAGAAATATCATTCAAATTACTCTTATAAATATCAAGCTCTTTATGCCTTTTGTCTTTTAAACAAACCAAGCCAAAGATTAACGAGAGCCTGTCTAATCTTGTGAAGAGCTCAGATGTTCTGGCAGCTGGATCAGCTGAGTTCTGCTTTTCTGATCATCTCTTGTTTGACTTCAGGATTTTCAGTAGAAGGATGACAGGAAACCCATAAGGCCACTACATCAAACTGGCTTGATGTGAACTTCCTCTGCTCTCATTAACTCTTGGTAGAGCATAATAATAAAACAAAAATGGTTGTTGTGCATGTGCCCAATTGGCCTTGATGCAAGTAATCTGTCCTGACCATGTAGACAATAGAATCCTGAATCGCACAGTTCTTCCAAAAATTCTGGGAAAGCAGGTGTCCAATCATCTCTTTAAATCTTCTATTTCTTAAAGGGCCAGTGCACATAGGATACAAAAAAGGCTTTCCAGGAATCCACATGACGTGGATTCACTACTAACGCCAGGTATTGCCAGATGAGCATCTGTATAGCAGCGTTTAGAGTGACCATTGGTAGACGCTGTAAGCGGTATCGGGCACTGTAGCAGAGCATCTTGGACGCTGTAGTAACCTGGCCCTCATTAATAAATGTGATGTGTGTAGGGTGCTCTAATAACAGTATAACGCTGAAGTGACCAAGAGGTAGCATCAGCCCAGTGCGTCCGGCACTCGGTGCTCCACACCATATTTAACAAAACAATAGACACACAGAGCGTCAACGCTCTAAAGCTAGGCGCTGAAGCACAGAGAGCCAGACACTGTATGATTAAAGTCTGTTTTAGAACACATATCCACCAGTAAGAAAGCAAAAACACATGGAATGACATTGTTTTAACACTGTGATAATAACACTTTAATGACAGAACTGTAATGACAATTCTGCAAAAATATAAAAAGTCAAAAAAGTTTCTAAAAGTGTTTGTTTGCAGCCAGGAGAGGTCAGTTTGCAGCCAGGAGAGCAAAAAAAAAATTAAATTGCCAAACACGCTATTAGAGACGCCCACCAGATTCGCTTTCTTAAATGTTGTTTTGCCTACAGCACCCGGTGTTTTATGATTAAATTATTATTTTTTATTTAATTATTATTTTTTGATGGTTATAGAAACCAAAAACTATTCAAGAGATATCACTGCGGTGGGGATATACAGGATAAATAGGAAAGATATGATTACTCGCCACACTGCTTCTGCGGATTACTATCTTAGGAGATCAGGTGGGCTTTATCAGGTTTCGGTACACCAGCAGGAATCCTGCAAGAAATATTTTTTGATCTGTGCCCTTCTCCCCGACCATAACTTTGTGCCCCATTCAGAAAACAGGAGGAGAGGTGTAGTGATGCTGATCCCTGGATCCCTGCTAATTCATATATATATATATATATATATATATATATATATATATATATATAGTCAAGATCTGGGGTGCTAACAGCAATGACTCTGGAAACAGTTGAAATAATAAGCGGTTTACTGAAGACAAAGTCCAACATAAAATCTCTTAAATTCAGAGTATAATGCAGGGTACAATGCAGTAAAGTCAGCGGTTTCCTCACCAGCTTTAGCAGTGTCCAGTGTCTGATAGTTACAGAGTATTGCAAGTCATTCATATCAGAGGTCCACTTTCAGGGCATACAAGCCCAGGCTGCTAATCCGCAGGCTCCAAAAACATAACACATAAAGTCCTTCAGATGTAGTTCAGACCTGTAGGTTTTGGGAGCAGCCAGGCACGGGCTCCTTATCCCAGTCTCTCTTTCTCCACACTGGAAGCCTCAGCAACTCCTTTTATAAGGCTTCTTTCCTTCAATTAATCTAATCACCAGGAAAGACCTGGGAGTAGGGGAAAAACCCGTAGAGGACCCAGGATGTGGACTGGATCTCTGTTATCCTGGCATGGATCGTGCCTGGCTGAAAAAACCAAGGGAAATATAGATGCAATCCACCACTTTTCTATACACTTTACCACAATATATATATCCATTATTAGGATTAGTCTGGGATTACTTTGTAAATTATTTTCAGTTTCTATGTAACAATTGGGAGAACAGCACCAACAGTAACAACAGGGTAAACAATACCAGGAACCCAAATGCAGAAATCTTGCTGTTAGCATTCCTGGTATATTTTAAGTAATTCAACTGAAAATAAGAACAAGAAGTAATGCTGCCAATCCAAGAAGCCGTGCCACCAAGCCAGTGCGTGGCCAAAATTTAGCCGATGATAATAACAGTGCCATGACAGTCCATAGCATCACCCCCTCCCCCAAGATGCTTTACAGAAACATTGTGGACAAAGATGGATATGGCCACTCTTAAATGGTACTGAAGTGTTAGCATTCTAGGGGCACATAATAGGGCAGGGCTAAGTATGGCCACAACAGCTATAATACTTATAGTATTGGGCTAGAACATAGGAATGGGGTGGGCTGGTGAGGAGACAGCAATTGAATGGGGTGTTAGAAGGCATTCTCACGGGCCTACAGCCAGTCTGCCCCTGCAGCGAACCATGCTGCCGAACCAGAAAGCCATTTTGCCCAACTTTGCTGTCCACACAGGGACAGTTTTTGCCCAAGTGAGGCCCTAGCCAAAACTAAAAAAGGGGGTCTAATATTCTAAAAAATAAATTAGCAACAACAAAGCCATAGGGCAGCTTGGACTTCCACAGTGCTATAGCAAGCAGACATTTCCAGCATTTTTTCCAAATTAATTAGGCACAATGCAGCAAAACACAATACACAAAGCAGCGCCGGACAGAAGTTGATATCTGGGAGGTTTGTGGTGTACAGTAGGTGTGTAAAAAAGAGTTCCTAGCACTCAGGGTTGTATTTGCAATTGTAATTAAAGCCACAACTATTCATATATTGGCCATGTCCCTGATCCAATCCTAAAGTGCCTCTGTCAGCACACCTGACCCTCTGAATAAACAGAACTTATACCTAACCAGATTATTATTTATCGGCCTCACTGATGACTGATAACTGACCTGGATGATCAGGACTGGATGACAGTGGAATGCCTGGAGTGTGGAGCCTAAAGAAGAATGGGTCACTCTATACCAGAGATACTCAAATGGCGGACCGGGGTCCGGATGCGGACCTCGGCACCAGATTTACAGATCCCTGCCCTAACAGCCCTGCACTCAGTTGCTTCTGTGTTGCCATGCTCAGAGCTTCCCCCTCGATCATTGATGTAGTGCTTAGTCTCCCTGCCAGTGTCATGCCTCCCTGGCACCTAGCATTGCAATATGAATTTCTCTGTCTCTTTGCCCCATCCAATCCTTTACCTCCGCCCCATCTCAGCCCCATCCCTCCCTGCCCATCCTGTTCTCTCTATCCATCCCTCTTCCTTACAGCTTCTCACCCATTCATCCCTCTTCCCCAAGTCCTATAGAGAATGTACAGGATGGGGGTCCTAGACCAAACCCCAAATGCCCTATATATACCTGCTGCACACTAGTAAATATATCAATATATCCAATCAATTTTGAAAAAATAAATTATAAATTTATTTGATCAGGACTCACAAAATACACACCAACAATACATAAAAGACTCATTAAAATACATATAGACACACAAAAGGGGAGAGGTTGGACCCCACAAATGGCTCTACAATATCCAATAATTCATCAAAATTACAATAATGGTACTGAACCTACAATTAAACGGGGCACCAGGGGATGATTAAGAAAATGAAAAAACCTGTGCTAAACTGTGTGACAAGTGCTTCCTATTGATAAAATACTCCAAACCTACACATCTATTAAACTAACTAGATATTCAAACTACTATACATGCATGATCAAAAAAGTGTAAAACATAACAACTATTATATAGCATGTTGACTAAAGTGCAAACGTGCATTGTGCAAAAAGATAGTCCATAAAATTGTATTGCAATAGCCCCAATGGTTCAGAAGTAGCACAACCAATAAAGTTCCAACAGTTCAAAAAGGATGTTGTTTACATCACCATGTCATAAGGCCTCCGGGGTCCCCCTCCAACGGCTCGTCACCGACGCGTTGCGTGGCTCTACGCCACTTCGCCAGGGTGTATGAGCCGCCACATTCTCTGCTCCACTATATATGTGTACCTGTCTAAATGGTCGCTCCAAAGTCCGTGCGCGCCGCCACCCCCCACACGCACGCCCCGCCCGGCAGGAAATGTTCCCGTAAGGGCAGCACGGGGTGGGTGCGTCACATCCGCCCATACTTGCGCCATAGCCGGAAGTGCGTCAGCGGGGCGACCGCCCGGGCACACTCCCCTGCAGTAGGAGGTCCCGGGCCTGAGTCCGAGCGCGCCGCCGCAACACCATCCGGCCCACCCGGCCAAACAGTGATGACCTGTCAGCGGATCGTGGGAGGTATGTATCAAATCGTGGAGCAAAGCATGTGTTCTCAATCTTATACATGTACTTATACAATTCTACTACATCCATTCTTTACAAATGCCTGAAATACAATCCAACAATAATAAAAGAAAGCATAATACATTAAATTCTATCCATATTTCAACGGACTGATTTGATAAATAGTCATCCTCTGGCCCACATGAGTTAAATTAAATTAAGTTAGATTAAAGAGGACCTACACCCACTTATAATGTATCGTTTATGATGTATCGTTTATCTTTTATGTATTGTTGGTGTGTATTTTGTGAGTCCTGATCAAATAAATGTATAATATATTTTTTCAAGATTGATTGGATATATTGATATATTTACTAGTGTGCGGCAGGTATATATAGGGCATTTGGGGGTTGGTCTAGGACCCCCATCCTGTACATTCTCTATAGTTGTCCCCTATTTTTGCCAGCACCTTATAGTGAATCCTTGTATTAACATAATTGGGTTGTGCACACTCACAATAACTACCCTCTTCCCCAAGTCCTATCTATCCAACATTGTTACCAGACCTTATTGTCGGTAACATTTTGGGCCCTAGTCCACCCCTGTACACATGCAGAGTGCAGCGGGTAGAGCTGTAGGTTCTGTGTAGTGATATTGCACAAAATATTACCCATAGGCTTAAAACAATTAATACATTTAAGCCAATAGAACAATAAATATAATACATAAATTTCAATCACAAGTGCACATATAAAAGGAATAAACCACAAAGTGCAATGTGCAAGGGCAAAGATACAAAATTACCAGTTTTTCAATATACAGCAGCACATGGTGAGAATGGGGGCAGCCAAAGACAACACCCACACATAACATACAAACGGCACATAAAAGCGGATTTAAACCCATATGCATAAAATCAACATCATCGTCATCATAATCACCATAATCACAATCTACATAATCAAAAGGACTTAGATGTCAGTGAGTGGAGCTATCCCACCAATATGAGTGAGCCATGCAAAATAAATAATGTATATCATACAATGACATGGTTGTATAAACCATAACAGTTGAATAGTAAGACATGGCTAAATGGCACTAAGGTCTAAAGGTGAGTATAAGCAGAACAAGAAAATAGTGAGGCCAGGGTCTAGTGGACCACCCCCCTGTGCCCCTGAGAAATGGGCGGGACTCACCTTAGTTAACACTCGCCAATGTAATCAATACAAAATATACATAACTAAAACACTTTGCTTTATTTACATGGCAATTAAAAAACACTCATGGACATTCATCACACCACATATATGTGCATGTGATTTACATAATGCCCTGTAGGGACAATGTCAGCATTAGATTCCCTGGTTAAATACACAATGATCCAATGCAAAAATATAGGGTGACCATCCTTCCGCTAGACAGACTAGTTTCGCCCTTTCAATTGGCTTCCTCAGTGTCTGCCGGAAAGGATCACTACAAGAATAAAGGGTTTTTATATTGAATAATGGACAAATATTATTGAGCCATATATATTTTAACCATAGACAAATAAATATATTGCATATATAAGAAATACAGCAGTTCTTTACCTGGATATGCAAGGCAATTGCTAGTTGATTTGTAGGGGCATCCCTTCGCCAGTGGAATAGGATGAAGTTCAAGATCAGGCGATCAATATTTTAGGAGAAAATCTCTCTATTTCACAGTGGTATCAAATACCAAGAAGAAAGGGGGGGAAAAAATGAGAAAGGGGTAGAAATATATTTATATAATTCATTTAAGAATTAGAGTGGTGGTAACCACCCCCGGACAAAACCACCACCTTCCGATAGCCTGTGCTCCAGAAAGGAAAAGGAGGGCACCCAGGTGGGGAGTATTGGCACTGCAGGGTCTGCAACGGAAACCATAAGGGCTGGAAATGAGAGTATGGCATATAATCAGAGGCTCTGTAATTAAAGGTGCTCTCACCATGGCCATGCAGCAATAAAAGCAAATCCATCCATAATGGCGTGCAATGGATGTAATGATCGCATGCAATCAGTGTGTGGCTATTGGGTAAAAGATATAATGTCACTGTGAGATAAAGGTTTGAATAATACCTAGGATTCCTACCTTACTTGTCAAGGAACTATGTGCCACCAGCGCTAATGGCCCGTATGTCGAGTGCACGCTGCCGCGGGCAGGTCCGCCAGATGGAAAGCCGGGTAATGAACCCGGTATGTGGGTGGCCTGCAGAAGCGGCCGTCTATCCTGCGTGACCCCACTTCTCCTGTCGCCCGCTGGAGTGTTCAGTATGGGAGACCGGGAGAGAAATAACAGCGTGGGGTCGCTCAGCAGTGACGTATTCTCCAGTGCGTCGGGCGCGTCACCGGTCCCGCTGGAGCACGGTGCGCATGCGCAGCGTCATACACTGGAGGTCGTGTGGCACTCGCCCATCGTGTCTCACTATAGACTCCATTTTGTTGGAGATCCGCTTGTTGCATGTAAGGGAATGGCTAGTATCGTTATCCTCTCTCGGAATCAAATATTACATTATTTAGCCGCCAAATGGCGGTATGTTATGGAAATTTTTTTTTTTCCAAAATAGAAACCAAAGTTACAGTTTATTTCTGCCAACGTATTAAAAAGGTAAGTATATAGCGGAGTTGTAAGTACTATAGCGAGGGATGGCCAGACCCTGTAAAAGAATGTGCCACTCCATCCTGGGATACTCAAGTCCAATCTGAGATACCCAGGTGCTCAGAAGGAAATAGTGATAGAATATTAGTCCAGTATTAATTTTAATAATGAAAAATAAAGCCTCACTCTGCATATTGCAGTGGGGCCAAGAAATAAGGAGGTTCTTTTCCCTTATGATAAGTATAGTGAAAAACAGAGAGATTCACCCGGAGCTACCTACATATTGATGGAGCCCCATTGTTCATAGGACAAAATTGAGAGGTAACCATAATAGGCAAGTGCCTTGCATATTAACAATCATACAATTGTGCAGACTACGAACAGAACCAAAAGAGATGAAAACTATACACAGATAATGGATCAAAATAGCAATTACACAAAGAAAACACATTGGTAAATATAGGAAAATAGGTCTATATTGTCACGAAAAACGTCAGTCCCCTCTCAACTATACTTATCCTATTTATAGGGGGGCTATTCGTATGTTCACTTTTTGGTCACTTGATCATAAGAATGACACGAAGCTAATAGATTCGTTTAGCCCTGGGGAATGGTTGGCTTTGAAATAATTGATCCACCGTGTCTCCCGCTGGAGGGTTAATTTCTCAATGTCCCCCCCCCCTCGGGTTCGGGTGTATCCGATCAAGACCGACCACTTTCATGCCCTGTGGGTTACTCCCATGGCATAGGGAAAAATGGCGTCCAATGGGAGTTTTGGTTTTCCCTACCCATATATCATAGGTATGTTCATACACGCGTTTTCTGAGCTGTCTATTTGTTTTGCCTATGTAGATAGCCTATGAGTATAAGCAGGCACAAGCAGACCCAAACTAAAGGGGAAGAAACAAGAAACCTAGATTATTTTCATAATTGAAGAGTCAGTAGATACAAGTGGACCCAAACTAGAGGGGAAGAGACAGGAAACCTGAAGTAACTAAATAGTAAAAAATCTTCATGGTAAAACGATCAGGGAATCATGGGGAACGGACATTATGTAAAACAATTATCTATCAGTTATCAAAGATATGTCCCACCTGTGATTCATCCCTTAAGGGAATCGGGACGCCAAAGTAAATATCCAATACGCTTCCCTGGCAAGTAATTTCTTATGTAAGTCTCCACCTCTTGGTCCTAAGGACACCTTTTCAATCGCACTAATTTTAAAATGAGCCCTTTGGTCTTGGTGGGACTCAATGGTGACGTGCTACATTAGAACTTTTAGGTCTGTCAGTATTGTCTATGCCTTGCAGATGTTCCGCTAATCTAATCTTAAGCTTGAGGGAAAGAAACCCGACATATTGTAGTTGCAAAGATTGCATGTAATCAAGTAGATGACAGATCGTGAATTGCAATTCAAAATAGATTTGGTTTTGTTTTTCCTACCTGTAACAGTAGATGAAAAAAACTTTCCCTTGTCAACCTTGTCACACATGTCACACCGGTTGCCACCATAAGGAAAACAACCCGTGGTGGCAAGCCAGGTGGATTTATTCGGGTTGTTAGATTGAAACAAGCTGGGAGATAATAGATTGCCCAGACTAGATGACCTACGACTCACCACATGGACCCCTTTGTCCACAACCGGCTGTAGAAGGGGGTCTGCCCTAAGCATAGGGAGATTCCTCCTAATAATTGTGGCGATCTGTCAAAACTCAAGAGAATAAGGTGTACTAAACACCACTCTTTCTTGACGTTTATTTCTGGTGTGGATCTTCCTATTCCCCAGGATGGTATCCCGATCTTTATTGAGGGCAATGTTTTTTGTATGATCAAGCATCCAGGGTGGATACCCCCCGGTTCGTAGTCTGGAAAAGACTGATGAGGACTCTTCTATGTAGATTTCAATTTTGGAGCAGTTCCTCCTGCTCCGAATCATTTCTCCCACGGGTATAGACCTAATGGTATGTTTTGGGTGACAACTCGAAGCCTGTAATATGCTGTTACCCGCTGTGGGTTTACGAAAAGTACCGGTTTGTACTGTATTCTCTTGTGGATTTATATGAATCTTTAAATCGAGAAAATACATTTCTGACTGACTGGACTGGGCCATAAACTGTAGATTCAAATCATTATCATTGCAATGCGATATGAACTGTTGTAAGTCGCCGTAGCTCCCAGTCCAGATCAAAAACAGGGTTCCAGGATGCGTTGTGTGTGCTTTGCAGCGTGGCCGCATATGTCAGTGTTCCAGGATGCGCAGTGTTCCAGGATGCGCTTACAGCGCATCCTGGAACACTGACATATGCGGCCACGCTGCAAGGCACACACAATGCATCCTGGAACCCTGACATATGCGGCCACGCTGCACCACAGATACGCACGGTTTGACTACCTGCCCAGCCGTCCACACATCCAGTCAACAGCCCCAGGATTTCTTCCAAGAGGCACCGGATAGCCCTAGAAGCGGATGAACCCCCCCATCAGGAGGGAAGACATCCCGAGGAGCACAGAGGGACCACCCAAGGTTAGCAGGTCCGGCCGAGCACATACACAAATTCTTTGCACTGAGGAAGCTCTTATGAGCGAAACGCTTCTGCAACTGGAAAACTTGCTACAAACAAGGGACTAAATCCTACTTGCTACAAACGGAGGCATCAACCCCCAACTACTCACTTGCTACAACTGGAAATACCTTCCCCAGAAACTCTAAGGAAGGTAGGGCACATTAGTGCCCACCACCTGCCCAGCCCTCTGGGCAAAAACTTGGACTGTGTGCACTTATCCATTTACTTGCTTTACCTTTATGATCACTGTAAATATAGGTTCACTCACTAGATAAGATATTAAGAAGTTAAATGTTTTGATGTATGTGTTTTTTTTCACCATTTTATATGACTTACTTGTATAGAATAAAAAGGAATAACCTAGAAAAAGTTCCTCTTGACCATCTTTAGGGTAAATAGGCGCATCTTTGGTCTCCCCCTACTTGGGAGGAACCAAACCCAAACTTACTCATCAGATGCCCGGCATCCAGCCCAATATTATGGTGCCGTATCCAAAGCCATACAACCCCCCTGCTTAAAGTTATAAAAATATAGTTATATAAAAGCAAGCTCGAGAACAGTAGGAGGTGACAATCCGTCCCACAGAAGGGGGGGGGGAGCGAAAGGAACCCCAGGCATACAAGGGATGACCCTGGGCTGGGCTTTTGTCATTCTCTGGTTAGGGGTCTCGCGGCAGCGTGCTGGAGGTGTCCAACCCATCTGTAAGCTCTTGACATACCCCTTGTGGGAGCTCTCATCACCACTACTCTACAACTGCATATTAAGGTAACTGACCATTGTCTCTCTGTGTAACTCACTGTAACCTGTAACCCACTCAGAACAGCATTTGTATTATTTCATATTCCATCGTAGCCAGATGTTTGTTATCACTGCCTAGTGTGCTTATATCATTAAAACTTATATTTAACTTGAGCAAACTTTTTGCCTTAGCCAAGAATCTGTATGTCCGCAGGCTCTGGGCCTGGTATTCCTGATAGGAGGGCTCGGACAAGGGTTTTTGGGAATGCGGTCTGTGTGTCCGGAGGTCCCTGGTTTATAGTTGGATCACGTGACCCGTGGTTCCCTGACAGTGATCACTATTCCTTAAATTCTGTAGGGCTCTAGACTCATCCAAGGAAATATTTTTTATCCGTGTATGGCGTGTGTGTAATTGGAGTAGGTGTAGATCTCGTTCCCCCGCCTCCTGAAAAAGTCCCAAGACATCCCCCCGTGATTGCACCGGGAAAAAGTTCCTAACCCAGGGTGCCACTGGGGAATGTGCTATTGTAAAAGCTGATTTTTGCCCCAGCTCAAATTGTAGGTGTTCTACATCTGTTATTCTACAAAATTCCCTAAAATTATCACCCCTCAGGTGATTCATGATATCATCCGGGCAGGGTGGGGGGTCCATAATTTGTAAATCATCCTGAATATCAGAATCTAAGTGTTGGGGACCTAACAAATTTATTGACATCCAGTACGGTTCTAAATATGTCAAAATGGTTGTCCGGTACAAAGGACAAACCTCTGGACAAAATGGATGACTCTGATGGAGTAAGCTCATAATCCGAGAGGTTAAGAACATTCATGCAACTCAGATCCTGCCTCTCCGCATTCCATATCTGGCGAGAACTCCGGTCTCTACTGCCTGCCCGCCTGCGGTATTTCTTCTTCTGGATCGTGGTGTCATAGGTGTATGTTGTTGGTGTCCATGGTCCCCTAAAATAATGGGTACTATCCCTGGCTCTGGAGCCAGAATCAAGATCCTGTGTGGGTCGACCCCTCATAGGTTTCCTCAGATTATGTCCAATTTAAGGAGCTGAGAGATCCGTATTGGAATCACCAGGAGGTCTCAGATAGCTTTCTATTATCAATACATTGATGATTTGTTTTTGATCTGGACTGGGAGCTCCAGGGACTTACAACAGTTCATATCCCATTGCAATGATAATGATTTGAATCTACAGTTTAGGGCCCAGTCCAGTCAGTCAGTCAGAAATTGATTTTCTTGATTTAAAGATTCATATAAATCCGCAAGAGAATACAGTACACACCAGTACTTTTCGTAAACCCACAGCGGGTAACAGCATATTACAGGCTTCGAGTTGTCACCCAAAACATACCATCAGGTCTATACCCGTGGGAGAAATGATTCGGAGCAGGAGCAACTGCTCCAAAATTGAAATCTTCTTAGAAGAGGCCTCATCAGTCTATTCCAGACTACGAACCAGGGGGTATCCACCCTGGATGCTTAATCACACAAAAAACATTGCCCTCAATAAAGATCGGGATACCATCCTGGGGAATAGGAAGATCCACGCCAGAAACAAACGTCAAGAAAGAGTGGTGTTTAGTATACATTATTCTCTTGAGTTTCGACAGATCGCCACAATTATTAGGAGGAATCTCCCTATGCTTAGGGCAGACCCCCTTCTACAGCCGGTTGTGGACAAAGGGGTCCATGTGGTGAGTCGTAGGTCATCTAGTCTGGGCAATCAATTATCTCCCAGCTTGTTTCAATCTAACAACCCGAATAAATCCACCTGGCTTGCCACCACGGGTTGTTTTCCCTATGGTGGCAACCAGTGTGACATGTGTGACAAGGTTGACAAGGGAAAGTTTTTTTCATCTACTGTTACAGGTAGGAAATACAAAATCAATTTTGAATTGCAATCCACGATTTGTCATCTACTTGATTACATGCAATCTTTGCAACATACAATGTGTCGGGTGTCTTTCCCTCAAGCTTAAGATTAGATTAGCAGAACATCTGCAAGGCATAGACAATACTGACAGACCTAAAAGTTCTAATGTAGCACGTCACCATTGTGAGTCACACCAAGACCAAAGGGCTAATTTTAAAATTAGTGCGATTGAAAAGGTGTCCTTAGGACCAAGAGGTGGAGACTTACATAAGCAACAGGGAAGCGTACTGGATATTTACTTTGGCAACCTGATTCCCTCAAGGGATGAATCACAGGTGGGACATATCTTTGATAACTGATAGATAATTGTCTTACATAATGTCCGTTCCCCATGATTCCCTAATCGTTTTACCATGAAGATTTTTTAGTATTTAGATACTTCAGGTTTCCTGTCTCTTCCCCTCTAGTTTGGGTCCCCTTGTATCTACTGACTCTTCAATTATGAAAATAATCTAGGTTTCTTGTTTCTTCCCCTTTAGTTTGGGTCTGCTTGTGCCTATTTATACTCACCTTTAGACCTCAGTGCCATTTAGCCATGTTTTACTATTCAACTGTTATGGTTTATGCAACCATGTCATTTTATGATATACATTATTTATTTTGCATGGCTCACTCATATTGGTGGGATAGCTCTACTCACTGACATCTAAGTCCTTTTGATTATGTAGATTGTGATTATGGTGATTATGATGACGATGATGTTGATTTTATGCATATGGGTTTAGATCCGCTTTTATGTGTATTGGGGTATTGGTTTAGATCTACTTTATCCCATTTGGGCAGCTGTACTTAATAGTATATATATTGTTTTAGATTCATTCTTTAATAATTTTTCAATTGTGCTGATCTATGATCTATTAGAATGTTAACATATTCCAACCCTCAATGAATATTTTTTTATACATTTATACATTTCTGTATCCTCTGCCTGATGTTTCCCTGCCCGACGTTCTCTCGTGGTCTCTGTGGGGGGCATTATACTTGATTGGAGAGGAGTTGCTTTATACTCCCTCCTCTCCTTACAGCGTCTCTAACCTAGCGCTGGTTACCTGGCAACTTGTTTTGCCTCAACGTCACCGCCGTCATAGGCACGCCTCCGCTCATTGGCTGGCCCCTCGTTGGGTGGGTGCCCTGTAAAACCAATTTACACCCCAGTAGCATCTAATTATCAAGAAATGGGATACAAGCTAGTTCCTATTAGGTGGTACCAAGTGCCAAATCGTTCCCATAAATGTTTGCCCAAAACTGCCATCCTTTGCTTGAGATATGGACAGGAGGAGGGTACATTTTTTCACAGCTTCTGTCTTGACCAGACTGGACTAAGATCACTTAGACAATGAAAAAAACTTTTGGATCTCTAAGGTGAATGAGATTTTGCTGTATGGAGGACCAAACTTTCACCTGAAACCACAAAGACAAATTTATCCAGACTTGTAAGGTTGCTTGCAGGAGGTGGTAGCAATCACCCCCCAGGTTAGTCATTTTTTACTATAGGTCCACATTACGGATGCTCCTGCAGTAGCACAGCACTTGCCTTTAGCTTGCAGCACTCCACAGGGGATGCAGGAAACAGACAGAGCTCCATGATTTACAGGAAAGTATCTCACTAGTGCAGAGCAATTCGGGGACCAGGCATCCCAAATCATGATGGGGGGGTACTTTCACCCCCCCACTTCTAACAGCAGCAAATTAAGTGGGGGTCTGAAGCAGCCCTGTCTTAAAAAGTAGTGCACTTTTCTCCAACGTGTGCAATGTAAAGCACACAGTGTGCTTACATCACATCGCTGTTGCCACACCCACTGTTCCTCCTCATTTTTTCTCTTCATCTCCAATGAGAGATCAGGCTTGCCTTTAGTATAACTTTAAGGTATAGTGGATATGCAGCTGGAGCTGGGATGCATAACTATATGGGGTGCAGGGGCAGAAACTGCATCAGGCCCATAAGTTCAGGAGGGCCCTATCATTGTGGCTCCTCCACCTTATCTATCAGATTTGTGCTCTCATGGCATCATGTTCAGGAAAACGAAGCATCACTTGTCTTCAGTGGGGTTACAATTACAGAAAATGGTTTATTTAGGAGCCATGATGGGCCATGATTTCATTAAACCACTGAAATTTCAAGTAAATTGTCGCCCTTAGTAGCCTATGGACCCTTTCACACAGGCCATCATGTTTTGGCAACATTCACAACGCGCCCTGCCAACAACAATATTTAGGAAATGGGTTTGCAATGCCAGTGCATTGTTAAGGAATCACTGTTAGATTGCTGCACAAACACAATTGTGTTATCGCTATTGCAGCGCCACACACCTGTGTGAACCCAGCTTAAGTTTCTTATTTCCTACATTCTAGTCCACAATAAAGATATACTGACCTATTCCATGCAATTATTACTCTGATGGGTAACTATGGGGTTTATTTAAAGCAGTCCTTCACCCTGAATAAGAGAATATCTTATATGTTTCCCACACCCTGTACATACAGATTGCTCACATTAAAAATCATCCTACCTGCATCTACTGCATGTTATGAGCCTTTAAACATCCAAGATGGCGACTCATGGAACATCAGGCAGCCTGCAAACAGGAAGTGCCTTCTGACTGTGCTGCTCTGCATTCTGGGATTGCTGACCTTTTCCTGACCCCAGCTCTGCTCTTTCTGAGCAAAGAACAGCTATAACCCCGGCCCCCTGTACTTTATCCCACTCTCCTCTCCTCAGTAAGTGTGATGCTTCTGAGCCAAGATGGCGGTGCCCGTATCCTAAAGTCCTGAACAGAGTTGCAGCCCAGTGGGGGAAAGAATAATAAGTAAGTTACTAAAAACTTAAAATATATTAATTTTAGTTGCTGGGGAATCGTTTATTAAGGGTTTGGGCTTTTCAATAAATCATGCTGAAGGTCCGGTTTAAGAAGCGCTGGTGCCATGTAGTGCCAGATGAACATCATATGAATGTCAGGTCCCAGTGCAAAAGTTGTGTGTATGAAGGTCAAAATACATAGCACCTCTGACAGTGCCGGTGAGTATATAAGAGGCTCACCATGCACTGTGTGGCCTTATCTCTTAGATTTCAGTGGGCTGAGTTGGTTATCATTTTTTGGGACACTTTCTTTTTTGGGCTGATGCATGTGCCACAGGACCCCTGACCTGCTTGGAATAGTTTTGTATGCATTTTTCACACTTTTGTGTTGTTCTGCATACTTGCTATTTGGCCAATGCAACCTGTGTCATGTCATTCCAGTGTCCACAATGCTTTTCCTGGTGTTTGCTCCTTGTAAATGTGCTGCCATCACCCCTAAAATCAAAAGTCAGGGATTTCACCAGGTGCTGTGTGCCTGGAATCCCCTTTTGTATAGCACCAGTGTGGGTGCTGTGTACTTTTAATTCCGCTGCGCAGCGCCAAGCACGTGACCAGGAGTACTCGAGCGCAGGGCTGCAGACAGCTGCCGTTGTGGTGCGGGGCGCAGAGGGCGTCTAGCAAAAGACACACATCTTGCGCCCGCATGTTTTATGTTAAATTAGGCTCTAAGAAGTGAGATGTAGCTCAGGGTGCCTGTTTCGATCTCCCATTCTGCCATCGCTGCCCCCATTTAAAAAGGAAAGAAAAAAGTATGTATTATTAGAAAGATCGATAGAAAAAAGGAGGGGAGGAATGAATGAATAGAAAGAATAGACAGATAGATCAGTAGATGATTGACATAAGGATGGAATTAATTAATATCAAGAAAGATAGAAACAATAAATGAATAGAAAAAGCTAGATATAGGATAGATTTCTAATAGATAGTGAGATAGATGAAAAAAGGGAAGAAAGAATAGATAGATAGATAGATAGATAGATAGATGATAGATAGATTAAGACAGGAAAGAGGAAAATAAGAGAGGAAAGAAAGAAAGAAAGAGGGAAGAAAAGAATACAAAATAGAGAGAAAAAGGAAGAACGACTGAAAGATAACAGCTGGATAGATAGATAGATAGATAGATAGATAGATAGATAGATAGATAGATACTGTAGATAGATAGATAGATAGATAGATAGATAGATAGATAGATAGATACAAAATAGATCAATTAATATAGATGGAGGAAAAGAACGAATAATGGAGAGAAAGAAAGAGGATAAATAGGTGTAGGATAAACAGATGGTTCAATACATAAGGGCGATTCAACACAGTGGGAATATATATTCTTAAGGTGCGAATATACATTTTCTTCAGTTTGAATGCAGGTGTTATTCAGCAGCACAGATGAATCCATCCTGTGCGTACGAAAACCAGTGTCACATTTATGGGAATGCATGTTGGCATGCAAATATCTGCATACATCGGTATGGAAAGTGTGTGAGGGTTTTCACGCTGTGTGAGCATGTCCTAGCAGTGATGCCTATGGATGGTATGGGGCTGATTCAACAGCATGTGAAAATATATTCTAATAAAAAATGGCAGATCTATGCGAATATATACATGCCTATGGACACATATCTGCTTACGTGAGAAAGCATGTATCTATCTGCACATATACATGCAAAGATGCCTATGGATGCTCACATATGCTAATAGAAGCATGTTTCTTATTAGTCCAAATAGGTGCAAATGGATGCAAACAGAACCATGCTTTCTCTTCTAAGCAGCTCAATAAGCATCTATGAAGATTGTAGATGTCAGATTGTATTGTTTATTATGTTGTCTGTATTTTATTTTACTGTAATATATGTTATCTATTTCAATTCAAACTTCTCTTTCCTTTCACCCATTTTTTAAATTGTGGAATTCATTTTTGCTAATTGTTTTTGTGTAATGTTTATTCTTATTTGTTTGACAACATATACATTCAATTTAGACATGTTTATATTTCTCTAATGTATCTATCTTTAAATTGTTATCTCTGTTTTGGCTTTTATAGTGGCCTTTTAAAATGCTATTGTGTATTACATTTAGCAATACTCACCCCTCTGTGTTCCTCCTGAAGTCACCCAGGAGCCCCCTCAACTTTACTAACATTCCCCCTGGAATGTGCCCGGCAAACCTATGCCCCCCCCCCCCCCCCCCCATTTCTCTGGCTATAGGGTTGATTCTGTACCAGGGGAAACAATTCTCTGCTTTTTAAGAGAGAAAACTGTCATTTACGTTCAAGTGAATGGCAGTTTTCTCTCCTAAAAATGAATGCTCTTGTTTTCGCGGGAGTTGGTGTGAGGTTTGTCAAGTTAATAGGTGGGGCGGGCAACGGATCAAGTGGAGTCAAGACTGCCCTTCCCCCTTCTCTTCCCCTTTTCCTTCTATCTTCTCTCCTCTCTCTATCCTTGTTCGGTACACCAAGAATCTCTCTGCAGCGGAGTCCCTCTCACCCTCATTACCCAGGCACCTGGGGAGCATTCGGATGGCAGCCGGGCGTGGGGCTTCTTTGTGGTGTGATATGATTCATATGGTTGTTGTTCTGAACCATTCTCTGTTAAAAAGTCTTTGGTTTATTGTGACTAAGATTTTTCTCTGTACCGAAACAGGGACTGTTCCCTATGTATTGTTTCTGTTTATATGTTTCAATAAAAACAGATTATACAAAAAAAATAAAATATAAATAAAATATAGGAATAATTAAAACTATAAACACACACACACACACACACACACACACACACACACACAAAGGTGGCCGTAGATGTGCGTTTGCATGTAAGCATGTGTTTGGGTAAGTACTGTCCTTGCTTGCAATGTATGCAATGTATGCTCGGCCTAAGTACAATAGGAGTTGTCATTTTGAAGGTTTTCTGCTTCGTAGCTACTTACCTATGAAGTCTATTTTCGTATGAGAAAAGGCCACACTCACTGGGTAAATGGTGGAGAGCAATTTCCGCATACCTTGTCGCCTTTTTATCACACGGGAAGGGTTATGTGATATGAATTATTTGAACATGCGTTCACATGCATACTGCGAAAATCTCACTGAATAAATCGGCCTCATAGATAGATACAATAGATAGATAGATAGATAGATAGATAGATAGATAGATAGATAGATAGATAGAAAAGGGCTATATAGAGCGATAGAAAAAATATGAAGGAGAGATAAAGGAAATAAAAATGAAGGGGAAGGAAGTAAATAAAGAAGGATAGAAAGAATGAAGGAAAGAAACAAAAAGCGAGCCGGGTGGCTGCAGCTTAAAGGGAAAATTCACTGGAAGCAGTGGATGGTAGTGGGGGTGGGTTACCAGACTGGCCTTTTTTAATCCCCCCCCCCCCCTGCCCTGCAACTCTCCGATGAAGCAGGCCGGGGGGGGGGGGGGTTACATTAAAAAAAATGGTTATGTCAAGCAGACATGAACAATGGTTATTCCAGTCCAATCTATCTAGCTCAATCAGGCATATGCCCTACAAAGAAAGGTTTTTAAAGCTCGTCTTATCGATCTATTTCGCCAGAAAATCATATTACTTTAAATTTGGATTTTCTGCCTACAACTGTGGCTAACATGGTGCAACAACTAACACAAGCCACTAGTAAATTCCTTACTGCTGTGTGTGGGGTATATTCTTAGCTATTGTGTAATGACTGGGTAAATAGTCTTGAACCTCCCCCACCATCAGCTACCACCAACTGTGGGAGAAACTCTCTTTTTCTTATTAATAACCTTTGACTGAATTAGCACAACATGTTTTTATTAGAGGCTGGTGATAGTTATTGTTGCTAATCTTAGTTTTCACACATAAAATACGAGCAGAATAGCGAGTTTTGGTTGCTTGGCTCACCACTTGTAAATGTGAGTCACCAGAACACTGAACCATAAAAGTCTTTACACTTATGTATGTCAACCACTGCTGGATTAGTTTTCTCTATATAGATTTGTTTTTGCTGGAGAGAGCTTTTGGCAAGTTATAGCAGTGAGCTTTAAGTAAATTACCTGGCCAGCTTACATTCAAGAATCTGAGTGATTAAAAGCAATGGAGATATTATTTGGTGAGAAACACAACAGCTGGTACTGTTCTCTGAGACACGGGATTGGAATGTACTGTGAGAATATAGGCTGTCTGAATAAATATAAGTTGAAGAAAATTCTCAAAACAGCATTTGTCCCCGGGACAAGATCCTGCTCCGGGATAACAACTATTCAAGCCTAAGAGTTCAAGTTCTTTGATGTGCCCCATTAGGTTTTCACTTTTTTGTTTTCCAGGTCTTATAGTTGTAAGCAAATCCAGATGGATCGGAAAGGGAAGTTTTTCATAAGACTCTCAACATACTGTACAGCAAGTACACCTTAAAGACGTTTCATGCTTCCGTTTTTTCCCACCCAAACATGTAGGTGGATTTGATCTGGGTTAGGGGCTTCCAGCAAGTGGTACAAAAGATTATATCAGATGGCATGTGGCAAGGCTGTTACCTGACTTGTACCTCATCCAGTTGTACAAAACTGCTTCAAAAAGTGCTGAAAACTTTTTTTGCTCTTTAAATAGCTGTTTTGTCACAAGGTTTAGATGAATGACAACCCATATGTAACATACAGGTGGTGCTTGAGTTGATTAGAAAATAGAAAGTGGTACTTGATGAAAAAAGTTTGGAAACCAATGATATAGATGTATCTATGAGCTAAAAGCCATGATGTTAGCCCACTGCGTAGAGACAGGGGGAGAAAAAAAACCTACACCGGCTTTATATTGGCTTTATTGCTCCAGACAAACAGACGCCACCATTTTTAAACGATAAGGCCATGTTTGTGGGATTTTATGGCTTCATAAAATCCACAAACACATTGACATATCAAGTAAAAGAAAAGCCTGTACTCATTTTTCATCTCTGGATCCAGTTCATCCATACACCCCTGTACAGAGGATGCACAAGCCAAAGCAGAGCCTGGTATGCAGGGGCAAATGATAGAAGGCCTCCAAAACAATGCACATGTATGTTCATATCACTAGGGTACAATCTCTTTGTAGCTCTGACCACTCCCCCAGTGCTAAGACTGGGGGTGTGTGGGGTGGAGGTGGGGTACAAAGGTGGAGTGGCATACCTGCACCCCTGCTTTTTGGGCCCTGGGCATAGCAGTCTCGGGGAGGCTGCACAGAGCAACAGACATGCAGACAGAGCGGGCAATTGGGTAATGCGCTCTGTGCAACCACCGCTCGAATAGCTAATCACATCTCTGGATTCCAGGTGAGGTGGCGATGAGGGAGGAGGCAGGGCAGAGAGGTTACAGTGAGACTGGACTTCCACTTTAAAGATTGAGAGTGGGATACAATTGGGGCAGGAAAGTCATTCGGCAGAGCGGCAGATGGATAGAGATATGTGGAGGGGGTTGGGCCCACCAGTATGCGTAGGTCTGAAGCTGAATTAGAGCGGGCCCCATCCACACTGATGGGGGGGGGGGTTACTTAGTGGAGTGAATAGTGGCATATAATTCAGGCTTGGAGGGGTAGAGAGTCGTGAAATCTGAAATCTGTGAGACTGCTATGGTGTGTTATTTGTTGTGTAGTATGTGACATTTAATGTACCTACCTGTTCTTATATTGTGTATGAAAACTCTTAATAAAATAAGATTAAACATAAAGATAGGTAAGTATTGAAAACCACATCAGCTGCTGCAGGTTTTACATGTAGGCTAGACATGTGTTTTTAAACACAAATTAGAGGCACTGGTAAAATGATTGTATACTAGGGACCTACTTAAGTTCTTGGCAAAAAGAGTCCAAAACCCAGATCACCTCCATGTCATAAACCAAAATGGCTGGCGGATGCATAAACACAGACTTTCCAAATGGCAGCAACCTGGTTCCAATGTAAGGTGAAGTAAGTGAAGTGCATATAAAGCCAAACCATGGGAAACACCACCGTGGACTAACGGGGAGCCCTTACTCTCTTCTTGACAAAGCAACTTTCACATCACTATGTTAAGGTAAGGTTTAGAGATTTAATGTTGAGGATATATCAAAGCCAACCTAAAGTACACTCAAAAAGTCCCTTGTATCCTCGTATGCTCAGCGCTCATTGTCCATTTTAGTGCGGGAAGCTGAGAGTTGTATGCGCCAGCTATGGCTTCAAGCTGCAGCAGCATCATTAGTGACAGGGCTGTGATTTGGTGAATAACAGTAACTCATGATTAGTGTTGAATGTGGACGAACCTGAATACAGATGAACTTATGTTAAAATCTGGCAATCTCTCTATTTTATTTTTTATTATAATGTAGTAGTTTTGGAAATATAATACTTTTGCAACAGCTTACAGCTTCTCTTTGAATGTGATTAATGACTTGCTAGATTTACTATAGTTTGCCGCTATTACAGGTTATGACACTAGATGGCGCTGTGACCAATGCGCAACTGTAGAGTTTCTATGTATTTTGCTGATATGTTGTAGTATGCCCAGGGCACCCTCTGTAGAACAATGGGCCCATGGCAGGCGTCATCAGTGCCAAGAAAAGGGTGTGAGTAATTGGGTGGGTTATCCGCAAGTCCCCTGCCCACATGCAAGCAGGTGGCCTACCAATCTATAAACTAGTCTAAGGGGTCCCTTACCAAAGTAACAGGGACAACTGGATGAGTTTAGGTGTGCTTTAGGGGAGAATTGGAAATCACCCACATACAGGGCCAGGCATGGAAAGGGTATCTCCCTGGGCTAAAGAAAAGGCAGGTGAGATACTCATTCAGTTCCTGAAAAAAAGCAAGTCCTTTTGACTTCAGATCCAAAACAACTCCTTTATTCAGTGACAGAGCTGGTACATTAAGAACCCATTGCCATTTGGGGCCATATCCCTGCATTGTCCTGTGGTCAGTCCTGACCTGGTAACCCTCTGCAGCCAAAGGGCTGTGTAGAGCACCACAGTCTTACAGGGGGTGTAATCCTCTGGCGTGGCCTCCAAGGTTCTCCTGGTGGGTGACCTGGGATGTGTTCCTCCAGCACCACACGACGTCCTCTACCACAAACTCTGCTACGGTCCCCAGTGTTACAGAACTAATTTTTTGGCTTGAATTAATCAACAGCCACAAACGAGGTTTCCATAATATGTGCCTGTACTGTCCCTTGTATGCCGTGCCGTGAGGGCAATGCCTAGTATCCAGAACCCTCACACCGGCATGGCTGTGGGGCGCTCGTGCTTTTGGGCAAGTGCCCTGCAACCACTCTCTGCTCACATGGAGTGGATTTACTAGAGATGCGCACTCCAGATGCTTCTGGCAAGACTTTCGCAGAGTGATGTGCTCAAGAGGGGACACAACTGCCCCATGAAGAGGTTAAAGTGGACCAACAATCATAAATGACTTAAACCAGACAAACACAACAAATAGTGCTCATATGCACTCCCCTCCCCAGGGAATTTAAATTGCTGCACATAAAAATTAAAATAATTTTTTTCTAACTCCCGCTGTAGTTCATTTTAGAAGCAAAATGGCGGCTCAAGCATTTGCAGGCTACCTGCAAACAGGAAGTGCTGCTGGGTTTCCTGTTACTGTGCATTGCCAGTTACCTAAGTTGAGTCCAGGCAGCAGCATGGCTGAGATGCTGGGAGGGGAAGCTCCAAGATGGCCGCTACGTTTCTTTTTGAACTGTGCCCAACTGTTGCGCACTCCAGATGCTTCTGGCAAGACTTTTGCAGAGTGATGTGCTCAAGAGGGGCCATGACTGGCTCATGAAGAGGTTAAAGTGGACCAACAATCAAAAATGACTTAAACCAGACCAACACAACAAACCGTGCTCGTATGCACCCCCCTCCCCAGGGAAATTTAGATTGCTGCACATAAAAATTGATTTACCTTTTTCTAACGCCCGCTGTAGTAAATTTTAGAAGCAAAATGGTGGCTCATGCATTTGAAGCACACCTGCAAACAGGAAGTGCTGCTGGGCTTCCTGTTACTGTGCAATGTCAGTTACGTCAGTAGAATCCAGACAGCAGCATGGCTAAGATACTGGGAGAGGAAGCTCCAAAATGACCGCTACCTTTCTTTTCCACCTGTGCCAGGCTGTTGGTCCGGTTTAAATTAAGTGCTTAAAGTGCACCTATACTCAGAGGAAAGTATATGTAGTCGCCTTCTATCCCCAGCCCAGTGCCCCAAAACAGCCAGTGTTTCTTTTTTTACCTCAGCATTTTCCTAATATTCATGAACTGGATGCCATATTGCTCTCTGGCTGAGCAGCCCCACCCCCAATGATGACTGGGTGGCTTTTCCTCGGGGCACTACATATGCATTGATTGAGGGAGAACGCTTCTACAGTGCCCTCCAGACACCACATTTATCAATGCTGGACAGGATACTACAGTGTCACTTGCCCAAGCACTACGCTAGGTTATAGCGCCGTGTCCACTAGCGCAGCTACATAGACGCTCAAATGGCAATACGTGGCGCTAGTCTTAAATCAGCATCCACATTGATATGGCCAGGAGACATTTAATGGTGGCTCCACTTTAATTAATAAAATATTAATTATTTATGGATGCCTGGCTTCCAGATTCATTTCCAATGCGTCTTATTTTGCTGTTAAGCAATGTAGCTCACAGCTAGAGCCAGATTTTTCAGAAATCCAGGTCTGCAAAGCCCATAAACCTTGAAATGTACCTCTGAAGCTCGCCAGCGAGGAACAAATTAACGCAAATTGTGAGATAAGTGGATTTTTTTTCAAGAAAATTACCCTGAAAGCAATTCTCCTTACCAAGGGCGCACTTTCCTCTTGAGCCCACATGTTTTCATTTGCACACAGGGGTAGCTAAAACGTCTCCATTTAATCTGCCATTAATGCAGAGAAACAGAGGCCCAGGCGGAGAGATAAAGGCTGGTGGGTAATGGTGCTGCTGTTATGTTTTATCCATCCCTGCAATTTATTCATTGATTGTAAGTGGGGGAAAGTGGCAGAGTCAGAGGGCAACCGTCTGGACAGCTTATCATTTTAGGCTTGTCGTTCATGAGATAGGAGATCTAGTTGGAACATTAGGAACTGTTTTGAATTTAGGGACTGATTTATGACAATCACTACTTTCAGCTGTTTTTAGCAAAAATAATTTTGGTGGTTGCCCCTACGTTTGCCTCTAATGTGGCTGAGGAACATGGCTAAATCAAACTAGACTAGTGGAAACTAGTGGACTTTCATATAAATGTGTTTGCCTGCGTAGGCTTATGATACCTATCACCGACATATGCCACTTGTTATCAACAAACAAAAACATTTTTCAAAAATAGTGCCTTTCGCAGACTAGAGCAGCGCAGATGACAGTTCTTCTGTTTACAAGGGAACAGACATGATCAGGACAGCAGAGGAAATGTCCTTGGGGATGTTCCTGGTCTGTATATGTTAAAAAAGCAATAACATTTTCTAAGATACCTTGACAAATGTCATGTTTTACAGCTCTGCCGGCCATTAGATTTAGATTAGATTAGATTAGAGAATCATATTGAAACAACTAGAGAAAAAAGTGAATTATGGGGTAAAGCCACCATTGATTTATACGGGTGTGCAGCAAAAGTAGATTATACTGGTAAAATATAATAGCTCTGGCTGAAATTAGCGTAGCACCGACAGACCCCTCCACAAAAATCAGACTTTTTTACTGACACTCTCCAAGCTCCCTAATCACTGGCACCAATTGGTGTTTGTGTATTCTTGCCCTAAAAACCCTATTTTTAACTGGCAACCACTTGATAAGTCTTGCAGCTATCACACAAAAGGGTTACCAAAGGAAAGAGCTTTTTGCCTGGTACTTTTAAAGTGAGTGAAAAAACGTTTGGCTCTAAAAGATTCCAGGACCTGCCCATGAGGCATCTGATACCAGGCTGCACCCCCCCCCCCCGGTAAACTTACTAGCGTCGTCCCGCAACGCTGTGAACACGGGTTCTACATCCCCAGCTGCCCTGCGGCCATGCATGATTCCACGTCGAGAGCTGGGGATGCGGACAGGCTGCTGCCATGCTGAACTTTGAGATCAGTCAATCTGTGATCTTGAAAGTGGCACTGGCCATGGCTTAGGAGGTGTAAAAACCCAGCTTTCTTTGAAAACCGGGCCACCCCCAAGCCAACAGCTGCTTGAGCGGGGGGGGGGGGGGGGTGCCCAGTGGATGAGCGTAGGAAGCCCAAATGGGTTTCCATCCATCCGCTTCAAGCGGACAGACATCCCACATGTGATTTGCATGGCCCAGCTACCCTGAGGGACATTTGCAGAGTCTAGGTGTCTGCTTTAATTGTGAATAGTACAGTACAGTTTAAATCCCCTGTCCCGACACACATTAACTTTCTCCCACCTTATCACCCATGGGAACAGTGTAAAATAAGCCTTTTCAAGTCATCTCAAACTCTTGATTGTAGCTGCTTTTTCGCTGTCTTTTCTAGGTCATGGCTGTGCTGGGAAGGTCATATCATGTCGCAGCTTTATGACTCATGTGTGACCTCTGATGTGGTCAGAGTCAGCTGTGGGATCACTTGTGGCTTGTTGTGCTCACTTACCTCACTGAGAACACCAAGGGATAGGAATGGAAAAAAAGGGCAAACTTTGTAACCCTGCTACAGTTTCTACCCTGCGCTGCAGGCAATGGAGGTGAGTCCCATGGGACAGGAATTTGGTGATTGTCTTGCTGCCTTATTATTGCCATTGGGTTAACAGTCCCTTTATATATCTATAATGCAATCTAGTGACTTCCATGAGCCTGTTTGAGAGCATCTTCCTATGAAACAGACATCAAAAGAGCACCTGTACGGTATGTAACATGGCATACTATTTCTGCACTGATCAGTCTCAGACATGAAAGGGGAACATAAGACCTAGCACTGAATATTACATATGGCAGCAATGTACCTTTTGACCCAGGACTGTATTACTTACATACCTAGACCAAGGAGCTGACAAGTGAGATATTATACAGAGCACCTAAATATTTTTGTCAATGACCTTGACCGAATTTATGTTAAAGGAGCCAGAATAAGTTCTATGTCACCCAAGCTGTGTGTTAGCTGTGCTTGTACTGCTCAAGGTGCCCACTGTCAGTGGCAATAATTTACCTGCCATAATCTACCTCCTGTTCAACCAGTGTGTGTTCAACTTTTTTCTGTCCTTCAGTCTTCTTACTTGGAATACTAACCCAGAGAAAGAAACATGGGAGCTGCTACCCCATGGTTTTGGAGTTTTAGCATACCAGCCCCTTTTGCATTGGCCCAGTGCTTTCCCAGAGACTCCCCCAAAAATGGGCACCACTGAAAGTGTACCAGGCCAATGATGACTGGCATAGGCCTTTTGCATCCTTCCCACCCAGGAAAATGTGCATATAATTGGTAGGAGGCTTTGGCAAGCGAAGTAAGCTCCCAGCCCCCTACTCTCTGAAATGATTTAGCATTTGTCCGCCCGCAGTCACGTGGGTCAGCAACGGCCACTAATGGAACCAGTCCCAGGACAGGTACGTTTTCAGGGTCCTGGTTTTGGGCTTGCAGGGCTTTGCACAGGGGGCATCACCAATCAGGATGCCCCCCAAACGCTAGTAGCAGCCTCACACCCTTAACCTCTGCTGGTGCTGATGCCTCCTTATCCATTTGGCTGACTGGGCCCAATAATTGACTAAGCACTAAGGTGGGAGCTCAGAACACAGAAGTGCTCCCCTTGGGAGGTAACCAGCTCCATTGAGGTGAGGTTTGCTTGTTCTTTTTAACCCCCTCTTTTTAATCTTTTTAAAGTTTTGTTGTCATCCAGCTTTTTTCATTAACTATTCAAAGATTGCCAAACCAAAGTGGTGTTTGTACCCAGGAGGAAGCACCCCTGTATGAGCACTGGATAATTGTCGTGTCCAGGAGATGACATCTGGGCTTTTGGTTCAAACAGTAGAATGTCCAGCTTGTGTGTAGGATAAAACGTAGCCTTTAATCCAATACGTTTAAAAGAAACAGTAGTAAGTCCACAAATAAATAATCTCTATAAGATAGCCAATAGTGAAATCCGGTGACAATCAGGCAGACCAGCATATAGACCTCTCCCGCATGGACCTGTGACGCATTTCGGGCTAGGCACAGACCTTACTCATACATGGTATTTGTGGACTTACTACTGTTTCTTTTAAACGTATTGGATTAAAGGTTACGTTTTATCCTACACTAAAGCTGGACATTCTACTGTTTGAACTGAGCTAAAGATTATACCAAGAGATCTTCAAGTCCATGCTCTTGTGTGGTGCTGGGTGAGCTGGTTTCTCTTTGTTTTGCATCTGGGCTGTTGGGACAGAGACTGGGGCCTTTTTAAGTTAAAAAAACTCTTGTGCATTTTTTTATATGTGATCTCATTTAACCCTTTCGCTGCCAGCCTACCTGCAGCATTTGCCACTCCCTGTTGCCAGACGATGTTTCACCATTTTGCGCTACACATATTCAACTGTCATTTTTGAAGGGATTTCCAGGGATTTCCCAGGAAAATTATATATTGTTTTTTTCAACAGAGTCTGGGCTTTAACATGAAATGTCTTGTTTGTATTTTTTAGGTGTATTCTCAATTTTTTTGGGTGAAATGTGTGAAAAAAAATAAAAAAAAAACATTTTTTTACAATTTGTAGAGTTTTTTTGTAATAAAAAATGTAAGTTTGTCAATAAAATCTTATTGCGTGAGAAACCCCAATTTCTCCCGGTTACAGCGATACCACATATGTATAGGTAGACACCCTTTCCTGCCCAGAAGCCTTTTATAGCTGCTGGATGACAAATGGTTAATTAAAAAAAAAAATGACATAGGGTCCCCCTTCCCGGGGAGGGGGACCCCATTTTTTTTTGGATTTTGAAGGGTTAAAAACCCTTCAAAATCCAAAAAAAAAAATGACGTGGGGTCCCCCTTACCCAAAGTAACCAGCCCGGGACCAGCTATGGGGGCTTGTAGGCACAGAGTGGGGGGGCCAGCTTTGGTGGCCCCCCCACCCTGCAGCCTACGAGCCCACATAGCCTATGTGGGCCCGGGCTCTTCTGCCCCCCCCTGGCCTTTGGGGAGGCAGGTAATGGGGGTGCGGGGGTTAATGGCAAGCCACCCGCTAGGGCAGGTGACTTGCCACCCCCCCAGCCTTGTGAACTGGTATAAGGGGTCTCATGGACCCCTTACCAGCTCACAAAGGGTTAATGTGAAAAAAAAACACCACACAATAATAAAAAGTATTTTATTAGAAAAAAAAAAAATTTTTTTTTACTGTACTTACCTTCGATTGCAAGCTCTTGTCCCTCGCCGCTCAGCTGACAGATGCCGGTGATCGGCATCCAGAGAAGGAGAAGGCAGGAGATCAGAGGATCTCCTGTCACCTCCTTCCCCTGTGCCGATCACCGGCATCTGAGAAGCTGAGAAGGCTGAAGCCTGAGATCGGGGCCGGGATGACTTCATAAGCCCCGCCCCCAAGGGGGCGGGGCTTAGAGGCATGATGGCGGCCGCCATCGTGCAGAAGAGAGGAGAGAGCCTCCCAGGCTCTCTCCTGAAGATCGGTAAGTCCTGGGGGGGGATCGGAGGCCCCCCAGGTGAAGAGGAGGGACAGCGGGAGCCAGCGCACACACAGGTAAGTGAATGTCATTTTTATTTTTATTTTTTTTTACAGTTAGAAGCTGCTGCTGCAGAAGCGGGGGGGGGGGGCGGCCTATTCCGGGGGCTCTCCTGGAGCCATCCGACCCCCCACGGGGGATCGGATGGCACCAAATTAAAGAGGAGACCCGGCCGGATCCAACAAGGGGTCAGGTGAGTATTTGTTGTTTTTACTTTTTAAACTACAAGCGAGGAAAGTCAAGCACGTAACACCTACGGGCTTGGCACTTAAGGCCCAGCCAAGCCAGCACGTAGGTGTTACGTGCTTGGCAACAAAAGGGTTAAATGAACTAAGGTTGTAAATATCTGATGGTGGCATCAAAGGTGAGGGCTTATTTAAGCATGGCTAAGGGTGAGGACTTGAATAATGAGTGAGCAGATGCTAAGTGAATCATACAGTGGCCAACCAGCTCTCTCAAAAAGTGCTGCAGGGTGTGGCTTTGGTGGTGGAGAAGCCCAGTTTTCTTTGAAAACCAGGCGACCACAGAGCCAACAGCAGCAGGCGAGGGTATATATTGAGCAGTGGACCCATTTTTGGGTTTCCATCGACTTTAAGATTGCACTCTTCTGCCAATACTCAAACAAAACATAAATGCAATGCAACACAAAGCAGTATAAATATTCTCTATCAGTGACATGGAGAGTAAAAATGGAGCGTGTGGCCTACTAGGTGGCCCCTTTGTGAGCTGCCTTGGCCTTTGATGGGTTATGTGTGACAGCGATTACACAGCTGTGATATTATTGCTCATAGTTTGGCTTTCCTCTAGAGTGTGTGTTGCTGTATCTAACCTCAAACATTCTTTTGTTCTTCTCTGCATGTGCAGCTCTCAGTAGCTTGGTTTATTTTTCCTGAGCAAAGTATTTGCTCTGTACTCATGTTCTTCATGGAGGCTCAAGATTTGTTTTAGCGTAAAATGACCATTTCATTGTTACTTAAAACCACATTTACACTTTGTTAGTTTTGTTCAGTTTAATGATAGTTGACTTTCACCATCTCGGTCCATTTATTCTAGTCTGATGTTTTAAGGATGTCAGATGAAATGTATATATTATATATTTGTATTGCACCTTTAGACAACAGTCAGTAATGAGCATACAAATTAACCTGTGCTAGAAAAAAATCAGGATGCATATTTCTCTTACAGGTAAAATACACCTGTCATTTCTACATGTCTCTGATTTCATTTTTTATTTGCTTGTACCCCGGGGGAGGGACATTCTCCTTTAAACCAGACCAACAGCCTTGCACAATTAGAAATATAAACTCCCCAAAACTAAACTTGCCCCATCTGCATGCATGATACTGAATCATTGTCAGCACTTACATTTGCTCCTACATCCACTCAAAGCTTAAATGGGGCCTCGCTGCTTTTCTCTTACTCACGGCCATCCTGCATCCCAGCAGTGCTGCTGTCTGGAGTTATCTAACATAACCCACAATGTACAATGGCAGGAAACCCAGCAGCACTTCCTCTTTACAGCTCCATAGAACGCCATTTAGGGGGGGACATCCACCACAGCGGGAGTTACAAAAAGGTAACTTCATTTTTATGTGCAGCAATCTGAATTGCCCTGGAGAGGAATGCTTATGAGCACTGTTTTTTGTAAGGGTAGCTGAACATTGGACTTAAAAACAATATGAGCGATTCCCTCCTTCCCCCATTGGGCCCTGCTAACCTTTCACCGCCGCATTACGGTGCGACATCTGGCTGCTTCAGGACCTGATTCTCTGCCTCCCCTGCTGGCTTAGCCGTTGCTACTTGACAGCACGTCTTTAGCCATACTCTTCAAAGTTCAGCGCCGTTCTGTGAAATCTCTCAGCTTTTCAGGCAGCCCCCATTGTATCCCACTGTGTAGCTGCAAGATCGCGGTCTGTGCGCAGTGCATGTAGGGCTACAAGATGGCGTTGCCCGTCAGGAGGTCGCATGCAATCTGAGAGACCCAGAAGATGGATGACCTGGTAAGGTGAGTGAAACTTCCCAAAGCTGAAACCAGAGGGGGGGGGGGGGGGGGCAGCAGGTCTGGGGGAGGTTTTACCCCCCCCCCCCCCCGATGTTCCTCTTTAAGGACAAAGAGGCAAAGAGGCTTGCCAATATTGCTGATAATTGATGTAGATCATTGGGGTCATTTGAAAACTAAATCTGGATAATTTTGATAAATGACAGGTCATTCATTCTGTGGACTGGTGGGTTTTTCAACTGTTTACTCGACCTCCAGTTACACCAGCCACCTTTTTTTAAAAAAAAAGCTGCTTTGCAGCATGGCAAGAAATTTTTCACAAGTTTTTCGCATGTTTTTCAAGATATATCTTGCACACCAAGTAGTCCAGGCTGTAAGTATGTGTAAGTATCTGAGCTGAAGCTGCCATAGTTGTGACTGTAGTTACTAAGCAGATGTCACCTGCTTCTAGTGATGCTACTGCTGCCTCCTGTTGCCTGTCACAGTAATATGAACACACTGTTATGTAGTGTGTTCATATTACAGACACAGGCAATTACTGGGGTTCTCAATTAATGGAACATCTCTTTAGTAGCCTCCTCCCTTTCTACTGGACTCACACCATCTTCCTCCTCATTCTCTTCTTCCAGCTGTGCCCCAGGGATGAAGATGTGTGCAGAAAGTTTCCTATTCATGGCCTCATCCCACCCGGGTGTTGGATAATGCTCAGTTGGCAATGTTGGAAAAATGTCATCCCCTCCTCCTTTTACTCCTTTTATTGTCACTCCATGTCCCAAAGACCCAGGAGAATCTGTATACTCTGGCAGAAAATTGCCATAGGGTCACTGATTGCTGCCTTCTTCTGAAAAGCGAACACCCACTCTATTATTATTATTAGTAGTAGTATTAATATTAATGTTTATTTATATAGCGCCATCATCTTCCGTAACGCTTTACAAGGTATGATTACAGACAAGGTAAAACATATAGTACAGGGAGCAATACAAAACTAGATGCCACGAGGTTCAAACTAAGTGCTGTGGGCACAGGAGACAATAGGAAGGGGAGCCCTGCCCTTGCGAGCTTACAATGTAAAGAATGGAGGTGAAGACAAAAGGTAGGGATCACAAGTGGCAGAGCTTGAGTTGGGCTGCATGTGCATTTGATTTTGATGCTTGTCTGAAAAGGTGAGTTTTAAGGGACCTTTTAAAGGCTTGGAGTGATGGATCGAGCAGGGCAGTACATTCCAGAGAAGTGGGGAGGCACGGGAGAAGTCTTGAAGGCGGGAGTGCGAGGAAGTAACTAAGGAGGAGGACAGAAGAATATCAGAGGCAGAGCGGAGGTTGCACTTGGGTTGGTAATGCTGGATCAGAGATGAAATGTAGGAAGGAGCCTGGGTGGTGAGAGCTTTGTAGGATAGTGTTAGAAGTTTGACAGAGGGGAGTAGCACTGGAGAAGCAAGAGGAGAGGTGGATGAGGCAAGCAGAAGAGTTTAGAATAGATTGGAGGGGTGCCAGTCTGTTTGTTGGCAAACCACAGAGAAGGGTGTTACAGTAGTCCAGTCGGGATATGACCAGGGCGTGCACTAGCATTTTAGTGGTATCTGGTGAGAGGAAGGGACGGATGCGGGAGATATTTTTGAGTTGGAGATGACAGGAGGTGGCTAGGAAGTGAATGTGAGGTGTGAATGAGAGAGAGGAGTCCAGAATGACACCCAGGCACTCCATAGTCAACTATGTCAGCTATTTTTATAGTGTATCCCATAGTCTTTATTGCTTTGCAGCATATATTCAGTTTGGGGGAACATCACAAATTGAGGTAGGTGATACTGACCCTGCATCCCCCCCCCCCCCCCAGCTGCATGAGAACTGTGAAAATGAGTGCATATTTTCCTGGCTTCATATAAACCTGGGTAGTTGATCCATGTATCATCATATGAAATAAACAGTCAAATGAAACAATCATTTCCGAATACCTTGCTGGTATCTGTAGCCAAAATGCCCTTAATGCCATCAATAGAAGGAAACTGCATAGTGTTGGTGAGATTCTCTAGAAATTATCATTTTTATTTCTCGAATAGCGGGATATGGTCGGCAAGCTTCACCCTCAACAAGGGGGATCCAGCTTGTGAATTGTAACCTTGAGTAAATAAGTACAGCCACAGCTGACAGTTCAAAGTGCACGTCATGCGATACTTTGTAAACTCACTTTCATCCTTGCTGGAATTATGTTAATGTTAAGTACATCTTTAATACATAAATGCAACACGGTTACTCTGTTCGTAACTGATACGTAACATTTAATGCACTTAAAAGGCTTGAGAGCAATTTTATAACAATTTTCTTATATTACTGTCAAAATGGCTGTCCAATGAGGAATCTAGTTTATTGTTACACTTTTGTTTTATAAAGTAGATATGCAGTTATGCTCATTGCGTTACGCTATTTCAAGGAGCATAATGAACTGATTGAGGACAATGAATAAATAAGGTGAATACCTAATTCTCGGACAAAAAACCAGCACACAGCAAAGGGTGTTAAATTAAAACCTTTTAAAGGAATCAGGAGATAAGAGGGTCATTTAGAGCAAGTTATTTACAATTATCCAGGAGATACATCTCAGATTAGTTAGGCGTGAAGAGTCCACATTAAATCTTGATGGTGTCTGTTTTTTTGTTGGAGGAAAAAAACAGGAATGGACAGCCCCACTTAAACGGTAATTCCACTTCAGATTTTTCAAAGTTTGCATTATTGTGTGCCAAAATGACGTCATCAATGGACCAAGCTTATCTGCTGTTTTCATTTTTATTTGTTTGCAACTCTCTAGTTTTCTATAGCAACAATGTGCTTAACTTAGCAGCGTACACCAACTGGTGTGTTTGGTATACCTGGCAGAGACTTCCTGATTATGGCTTGCTAAGAATATGGCTAAGGCAGACGCGACTCCACATTCCTGAGCTCACAGGTTTAACCCCTTCTGCTCTGATTTAACCTCTTCAGGTCAGGGGATCACAATCGTATGTTCCAGTAGCTAATGGGTTACTGGCAGTGTTCTCACCTGGGGAGGTTATTTCTGCTGTTTGATTTAGCCCAAGCTACTGATTAGCTCACCTGTTGCAGTGGAAGTATTCTGGGATTAGTAGTCCGAGAGAGTAAGAGGGCTTTACACAGGGCCAGGAAATCTGCTCTCTTTAGCAACACAGTTCCACAAGAATATTAGAAACTTGTAAATGGCATTGTGATAAACCAAATCACAGGTATGGGGGCACAATTCTAACACAAATGTGTATTTTACATTCCAAGAGAGGAAAACAACAATGCAACCAAACACAAAAACCTGAAAAATTGAGTTTTCCTTTCATTCCTAGGACAAAGTGAGACATAGGGCTGTAACGAATTGTCAGTCTGATTTGCATTTGCATTTGCAACTTTTTCACAAACTTGCATTCTCATACTATCCTGTCTCTCTGTGTTTTAAAATACCCCCTCAAAATGTTCATTTAAAGTCATTGACTAAGTGCTCCCTCTGGAGCAGCAGTTCTAAACCTGTGGGTCGGGACCCCGCGTTGGTCGGAAGGAACCTCAAAGAAGAAGGCACCCACATCCAAGCAGCAAGGTACGACTACGTCCAAGGCCACAAAGAAGCAGAGGGTGAGAAGCCCGAGCCCACCAAGAACACCCTCTCCTCCTCCCCGCCCTACCACATCCCTTGCTAAATGGAGCACCAGTTCCAAGCCCACAAAGAGGCAGCGGGCCCGAAGCCCCAGCTCAACAAACACACCCTCTCCTACTCCCTGCGCAAGCACATTCCATGACAAACGGAGCACCAGTTCCAAGCCCACAAAGAGGCAGCGGGCCCGAAGCCCCAGCCCAACAAGCACACCCTCTCCTCCTCGGCATCATTTGCCACCGGCACAGGTGGAAACCAGTGAGACCTATACAACATCCACGCCTGGAAGTTTGGTGGCCACCCAGGCAAGGACCCCCAGTCCTAATGCGAGTCCAGTACAGTCTTTTTCAAGCCACGTGATGCGCGATTCATCACCACAGAGCTAGCCCAGAATGTCCCCTGAATTGCCACCAAACAGAGATGACCCAGAAGACCAAGCATTAGGCCGAACATTGCGGCGAGGCCAGTTGAGTGGCCGGTTTGGGGAGGCACAAACCCTAGCATTGGCAAGTGGCCTCACACTTCATTATGATGAGCTATATGGGCGACATTCAAAATCAACCAGCAAAATGAGAAAGACCCAAATCTTGGAGAAGCTCACCAGACAGGTTAATGCAGCGGGGGACGAGAGGAAAGATGTGGAGCAGATACAGAGAATATATAAAAAAAATCTTACCTGAAGTATGCAGCATGGAAGAAACAGAATAAACGGCGCAATCACAGGTACATATTTGAGTTGTGCATTTTGCTACTTGTTGTATTGACCACAATGGCCAAAATTTGTTAACCTCTATTTTTCAGCTTACAAACTGGCGGAGGCTTCCCCACCAAATTACAATATACCAGAGCTGAAGAAATGGTCCTGGCATTAATACACCCCGTCGCAATAGAGGGCCTCTCTGGCAGACAGGACATGGACATCCATACCATTTCTGCAGGTTAGTAATGTTTGTTTGAATGTGAACTATTGTAAACGTGTGAAATGAGGCTCACAGGCAGATATGAACACATGCCCCTAGGGAGTGGCTTTGAGGGGAGGTTACAGTTTTAGGCGGGTGTTTAATGTCTGAGGAATGAACTTCATGATGGGCATTCTCCCAGGGTGCAGTAGTTAATGGTCCTGAAAAAGGTTTGCAGGCCATACATGACCTTTGACAGTATTTCTGCTCACTATTAAACTCTTTATCTTACCAAAGCAATGCATGTGATGTGAATATAGTCAATAATAGACAACACTTACTTCTTTGTCTTTCTACCACTGGGGTTGTAGCTGTGCTTTGGTCAGACAAACTTGAGCTGGGGTCAGGGAAAGGTCTACATAGTAAGAATGCACAGCAGCATACTCTGAAGTCAAATGCTATTTGCAAGCTGACTGTGGGCCCCTAATACACCATTTGGGATCTGTAAAGCCTCCTAACATGCAGTACATGCATGTTTGTATTATTTAAGGTGACCAATCTGTATGTACAGGGTGAGGCATACATATAAGAGATACTGACATTCATTGTGAAGGTCAACTTGGACCGTTGGGGGAGTTGGCATTCCTGCTTGGCCACATGTTTTATAAAGCATATGTACTAATCCAGCTCATCAATGGATGTTTTTGTGTTTACTTGCCTTTTACTTTTAAACCCAGCCCAGCATCCAGCCTCTGGAATTGTGGAAGCCTCCTCCAGTTAGAGCACACCATCGACTTCCCTGCTGCCTAGGACCAAGGAACAGATATATAGGGTAAGTGGACTTTGATGAAACTGCTGATGCATGTGAATGCACATGACTAATTTTGATACAAAATATATTTAGGGCCCAAACTGAAACACTTTTTCACATGTCCCAACAGACTCTCACACTGATGGATGTAATCCAAGAGATGGAGGAGGAGAAGGATGCCAGCCGGATTGGACCTTCTGAAATTACCCCCCTGAAACCTAATCTGACACTGCCCCAGCATCCTACTGCACCAAATCCTTTGCAGCAGAGTGCAGCTGGACGCATGCTGCCAGCCCATCGTGGGCAGCAGGCTGAGACTGAGCCTACAGTCCCCAGTGGTAGCTCAGCTGCAGAGGTTTTGCCGAGCACATCTGGGACTCTTGCTCGCCCTAGAGGTCCAGCATCTGCAGGTGCTCAAACCCGGGGAATTGGAAGACGTAGTCAACAACGTCGACCAGTTTCCCAGGGGAGGCGCATGACGATCCTGTAGTCAGCATGGCGCCATGACAGCCGTTATTTTCGGCAGGTGACTCAACGAACAACACAGCAGATTATTGCACGATTCACCAACATGCTGACTGAATTTAGGATGAGCAACAGCCAGATGTCTGAACAAATGGCCAACTTAACCACACAGATGGCAGGACAAATGGCCACCTTAAATACTAACTTCACTGCCATGCTTGAGGAATTTAGAACAAGCAATAGACAGATGCTGGAACAGTGGAACACATGCCCAGGTGTTGGGACACGTCCAAGGCCCACCACAAGCTTATTATGGGCAACATCAATATTAAGACCTATTTGACTTGTATCTGCTCCACATGTTTCCTCTACATCCCCACTCTATTTACCTGTCTGGTGAGCGCTACCAAGATTGGCTTGTTTATGGCTTTGCTGGTTTGTTTTTGAATTTACCCATATAGCTCATTAGAGTGCTCACATACCCCACTAGCCAATGGCTGAGCTTAAGCCTCACTGAAGTGGCCGCTCAAGCTGCCACGCTGCAGGCTTGGGCCTAATCAAATGCTGGCTGGCTCATCCTGTTTGTTGGCAATATTGGGGGACATTCTTGGCTGGGAAACAACTACATTTGCCCATGGCAAAGATTGGACTGGACTGGCATTAGGACTGGGGGTCATTGGCTGGGTGGCCACCGAACTTTCTGGCGTGGATGTGGCATAGGTCTGGCTGCTTTCCACTGTGCCGGTGGCAAATGTGGCCGAGCAGGAGAGGGTGTGTATGTGGCCTTTTGTATTCCTGGCCAACTATTCCCCTGGAAATTGTTGCTCTCTATGGATCTTGATGTGGGCGGGGAAACTTCGGCCTGGAGTCACCTACTTTAGAACTCCTGGATGTGGCCAATTGCTAGGGGCCAGGAGTCTGTCCCAATTTCTAGTTATGTTTTACAATGTATGTACATTTTGAGTTTGCGAGTGCCCTTAAACTAAACATTTACATATTTCAATAAAATATATTGAATGTGACTTTAGCTGTTCTTGCCTAAGTTGATGCATTAATGTCTGGGTTGTTTGGATATTAATGAAGATTTTTAAGGACAAACATGAGAAAAAAAAATGCATGAGGCACAAACCAGGTGTCAAATTTTTAGTAGTTAAATCATTACTATTGCTTGGGTTAAAAAAAAAATTGCCTTCACAGAGGCAAATCATAGTCAAAACACACAATAACATAAACAAACAAACAAAACAAATTTTATGAAAAATAGCCTGAAATCAAATGTGCCCGCACTGATTAGCCAAAGGCACTAGGTGTGCCATCATAAAGGTCATCTGCCTCCTGGGTGGGTGGAGAGGGGGGCAGATCGACATACCGGGGACACGCTGCATGATAGCAAAATTATGAAGCGCACAGCATGCAAGGATGATGTTGATGACCTTGTTGGGGTCATATTGCAGTGCCCCCCCGGTATGGTCCAAACAGTGAAATCTTGTCTTCAGGAGCCCAAAGGCTCTCTCTACTACGGGCCGGTCTTCCTGTGGGCATGATTGTATGACTCCTGAGCTTCATTCTGCGGCCGAAGAACTGGGCGTCAGGAGCCAGGGCAGAAGCGGATAGCCAGAATCCCCTGAAAGAATCACAAAATACTTACATAAATTTCACATTCTAACCAACATTATTGTTTAAAGCGGTCGTTCACTCTGAATTAGAGCCTATCTTATATGTTTCCCACACCCTGTACATACAGATTGCTCACATTAAAAATCATCCTACCTGCATCTACTGCATGTTATGAGCCTTTAAACATCCAAGATGGCAGCTCATGGAATAGCAGGCTGCCTGCAAACAGGAAGTGCCTTCTGACTGTGCTGCTCTGCATTCTGGGATTGCTGACCTTTTCCTGACACCAGCTTTGCTCTGTCTGAGCAAAGCACAGCTATAACCCTCCCCCTGCACTTTATCCCGCTCTCCTCTCCTCAGTAAGTGTGATGCATCTAAGCCAAGATGGCGGCGCCCTTATCCTAAAGTCCTGAACAGAATTGCAGCCCAGTGGGGGAAAGAATCATAAGTAAGTGACTAAAAACTTTAAATATATTAACTTGAAATGCTGGGTAATCATTTTTTAAGGGTTTGGGCTTTTCTAAAAATCATGGTGAAGGTCCAGTTTAACATGTCATCAAGGGGAAAAAACTGCCATAGGTTAAGACATGGGTCATCAACTATATTCATAGGCATACAGTGAAAAGGGAATGAGGTAATTTGAGGAAACTTACCAAGGAGCCATCCACCTGATAATTCTCCAGACTCAAACCGACGGAATAATCCGGAGCTCCGCAAGATATAAGCATCATGGGATGAGCCTGGATACCGGGCAAGGACACTAAGGAATCGCATGTCCGGACCCACCACTGCTTGGACATTCAGTCAGTGGCCCATCTTGCGGTTCCTGAAAAAAATAAACAGAAAATTACAGCAAGCCAAGGTAAACTACTCAAACACTAACTCCTAACACCCTCAAAAAACATGTTGTACAATCCAAATAACATTAACAATGTACATAAGAAGTTTAAATAATCAAGATTATATGTATGTGGGAGAAAAGAAAGATTAACATTCTAATGACTAATTTAGGTCAGCATTAAAATGGTTTGATAAGGCCTAAATGAAATAAATTGATGAAGGTATACATTGTAAAATGGTTCATAGGGACACTTTAGAAGGAGGGATGAAGGTATACATTGTAAACTGGTTCACAGGGACACTTTAGAAGGAGGGATGAAGGTATACATTGTAAACTGTTTCACAGGGACACTTTAGAAGGAGGGATGAAGGTATACATTGTAAACTGTTTCACAGGGACACTTTAGAAGGAGGGATTAAGGTATACATTGTAAACTGTTTCACAGGGACGCTTTAGAAGGGGGGATTAAGGTATACATTGTAAACTGTTTCACAGGGACACGTTAGAAGGGGGGATTAAGGTATACATTGTAAACTGTTTCACAGGGACACTTTAGAAGGAGGGACTAATGTATACATTGTAAACTGTTTCACAGGGACACTTTAGAAGGAGGGATTAAGGTATACATTGTAAACTGTTTCACAGGGACACTTTATAAGGAGGGATTAAGGTATACATTGTAAACTGTTTCACAGGGACACTTTAGAAGGAGGGATTAATAGATAGTTAAAATACAGTTTGGCTAAACAATATAACAAAATGACCTAATTAACTTACCTATAGATGTACTCGTCGGCTGCAGGAGGGACCAATACAATGTGGGTGCAATTGATCGCACCCATGATGTTGGGCATGTCAGCAATATTAAAAAAACCCAACTTAAGCGCGTTCCAGGCTACCATGTTGTCTGGAAAGGAAATATATTTTGGACTAATGGTAGCCATGCCATCCAGAAAATTGAATATCGCGCGGCTCAGCTTAGGCTGGGACATCCCCATGGAGAGGCACCCAGCCTCTGAAACGCCAAAAACGCCAGATATGACCAAGCATCTTGGGCATACCTGAAATTGCTTGCCCCTTCCTTGTGGTGCGGGCTAACCATGGCCGCAGCTCACTATACAACTTATGGAGGGAAGCACGATTAAGTCGGGTCAGCTCGAACAGCTTAACGTCATGCATGCGATCGATATGCATGCGTCGCCGGTGCAATCTGGCCTCGGCCATGCTGACACATGCAATGCCTTGGAGCTGAAGGCAAAAATGGTCCCGTAAGGGGATCGCAAATGAAACCGTTTTATGGGGCGGTGGTCCCTCGGCAATCAGGTCTCATAATCAGACGCAAGCCCATCCCAATAATGTAACTTATCTACGCGAACGCAAATTATCAGATTTAGATCCGAAAATTATCCGAACTAACGCAAATGTTCAGATTTAGATCCGTCCATCGAAAGCGCATATACGCATTAGCGGGAACGAACATGCGCATGGAAAAAGTAACGTAAAAACCAAAAAACATGCCAAACAGACACAAAAACATACACAGACACATGCGAAAGTCCAGGCGTATCTGTCTCTGAATCAACCCTAAGGTGCAGGAGAATGTGTCCTTAATTTTGTGTACCTGCTGTGACTGAGGTATGGGTACACTGTCAGTAGTGAGGATATGCCTGCAGGTTTTGCACTTGCTTTGTAAGCAGGGTGTTTTTCAATGGGGGCTTCAGGGCACTTCAGACCATGATTTGTTTCAGGTTGAAGGACAAGGGGGATGGGATTAGGAATTCTTCCTTAAACTGGACCTTCAGCATCATTTAATGAAAAGCCCAAACACTTAAAAAAATATTTCCCAGCATCTAAAATTAATGTATTTTAAGTTTCTAGTCACTTACTTTTTATTCTTCCCCTCACTGTGCTGCAACTCAACTCTGTTCCGGACTTTAGGATACAGGTTCCGCCATCTTGCCTGAAAGAGGAGGAGAGGAGAGGAGAGGGGGCTAAGATGCAGGGGACGGGTTATAGCTGTGCTTTGCACAGACAGAGCAGAGCAGAGCTGGGGTCAGGAAAAGGACACTAATCCCAGAATGCATATCAGCACAGTCAGAAGACAGTTCCTGTTTGCAGGCAGCCTGCATGTTTCACCATCTTGGATGTTTAAAGGCTCAGAAAATGCAGTAGATGCAGGTAGGGTGATTTTTTTTAAATGTGGGCAGTCTGTATGTACAGGGTGGGGAAACATACAAGATATGCTTTTATTCAGGGTGAAGGTCTGCTGTGTTTCATAGGATGAAGTTCTTTAATGTTTTTTTGGAGAAAGTGACCACCAGAGGTACTCGGGCCTTAGTTCTCGTATCTCAGTAGATGTCCCTTATGTTTGTAGTCAAGGTGGTTACATTTATTTTTGAGCTCCAGGAGGTGTTTATTTGAGGGTTCAGAGCAAATCTGCTTGTATCATATAACTTGACTGTATATGTGTTTTTTATTCTGAGGGAGCTCTGATCAAGAAAATTCACAGCTTCATCTTCATCTAAAATGTTAATATTCGGGACCTTTCTTTACTTTTAAAATCATGGCACTGTTACAGAATCTGACTGCCAGGGTGAGAGCGAATGAATTTCAATTCCTGATGCTACTCCTTTCTATGTCTTGACGGGGGAGCATTTAGCAGTTGCCATCCATTACAATCCTTCCAGGTTATAGAATGTGTGGGCCGACAATATAAGTTGTTCTGCTGACAAATTTCTAGAGCATTTATGCTTCCTGATCGCTCATTTCCTGTGGTTCTGAAATAGTTTGAAGTGGTTTGACCAGCTTGGCAATTTTAAAAAGCATTAAATCGAAGGCACTGAACAACTGCTCTCCTCAGCACCTGGAGGGCAGCCTTAAAAAGGTGCTGACAGATTCCATGAAATACCTCGAGGTTCAGGTTCCTGGCAGATCTAAACAGGTTATATGAACTGAACTTTTCAGGACTTTTAAAGCATAATATTTTCATGGTTTCCTAAAAATGGATAAACTGCAATTTCAAACTATTCTGGTACACCCTACAAGGAACTTTATCAGATCATTTTAGATACCCTTCTCAATGTTTTGGGAACTGCAATGTCCTTCATTAGGTTTGACGTGTTGGCAAGTGGCAAGTTAAGGGGGCAGGGGCTTCAAACCTGAATTGTTTAGCCACATTAAAGTTGGTTGATTGGTTCCCAAAAAGTCAAACTGAATTATGGAACCAGTTGGAGCATCATCTGTCCCCTTTGAACCTTTTGTCTCTGCTGATGCCATATCTGCAGCAATTCACCTGGTTTGGTCTTTCTTGGGAAGGAGCAACTGGTTTGTAGATTGTAAAAGGGTGAGTCTTTTGCTATAATTTCCAGGGTTTCGAGGGTGTTTTTAGGTGAATGGGCACTCTAGATCAGGAAACTTGGGGGTGGGGGATAAGAACAACCTTATGGACCTTAAAAAACTATTGGTGAGTTAGTGGTAGATAATGGGCCTAAACCCTAAAATGTCTCCTCAGTCCCTGCACATGCCAATTAGAAAAACAGCCTCTGTAACATTTGAAATGTCAGGGGAGTCCTTTTTTTATCATGTAGCAATTTGAATATTTGAATTATTCCAAGTACCTCCTGGGTTGTACATATGGATACATCTATGAAGGTTTTCATTCATTCAGCTCATGGTATATTTGTAAGATCAAGAATCAAATGGACTTGCTGTTTAATTTCTCTAGTCATCTGACTGGCTTTCTCATTTCAGAAAAACAGTGGATTGTCCAGCTTCTTCTTGTTTCAATACAACTTTTAATCTTGTTAATTAAAATCAAGCCACGCAAGCAATAGAAATAAATTCCCAAAAGTGTGGTGTTAAACAGAATCCAGATTGAGGTGTATCCCACTGATGGGACCCTGTGACACGTTTCAGGCTAAACTCCCTTAATAAGGAGAAGAAGCTGGACAATCAACTAAACAAGAAGAAGCTTGACAATCCACTGTTTTCCTGCCTCTTAAGGGGAAATTGCCAGGGGGTCTCCTGCTCCATGCTTTAGTCACTGTGGGCGAGCTGGTTTACACTTTGTTCTCTAATTGTTTCTCATTTCAGAGTTGGATGAATAGAGAAAGATGTACATATGGGTAGTTTGTCACTTAAATGTTAAAACACAACCATCTAGATGCATTTTTCCTCCAAACGTGTTTGTGTGTGTGTGTGGGGGGGGGGGGGGGGAGGGGATGTTAGTACATCTTATGGGGAGAATGCTAAAAAAATAAAAGAAACTTTTATTTCGGGCCAACCTGCTGCTGCCTCACACACACATTCCTGCCACTGCTGTCGCACACATGTTCCTGGAGCGCTGGTACCCGGCCATGGGTGGGTGTGGCCTGTATAGGACCTGCTTCCATTGAAAACAATGGAAGCTGGGTCGAATTACAGGCCATGCCCACTAACGATCCTGAACTAGCGCTTGCTCTGAGAACACGTGTGGCAGCGGAGGCCGGCGGCAGGAACGCATGTGGCAGTGGAGGTGGGCGGTGGCGGCAGACGCTGGTAAGATGTGTGTGTCTCTCTTTTTGTCTGTGTCTTTGCGGCAGCAAGCAGGAGAAAAGAAAGGCCTTACATAGAGAGAAGAGAGGCTATACATAGAGAGAAGAGAGGCCATACATAGAGAGAAGAGAGGCCATACATATAGAGAAGAGTGGCCATACATCGAGAGACGAGTGGCCATACATAGAGAGAAGAGTGGCCATACATAGAGAGAAGAGTGGCCATACATAGAGAGAAGAGTGGCCATACATAGAGAGAAGAGAGGCCATACATAGAGAGAAGAGAAGCCATACATAGAGAGACGAGTGGCCATACATAGAGAGACGAATGGCCATACATAGAGAGACGAGTGGCCATACATAGAGAGAAGAGAAGCCATACATAGAGAGAAGAGAGGCCATACATAGAGAGAAGAGAGGCCATACATGATTGTATTTGGTATCCTCCGTGAGACTGATTTGTAAAAAGGCCTCTCTTACCCACTAACTTAAAAATATTTGATATTTTATTACCTTTAAGTTCTAAAATGCCAGGAAAAAATGACTGAAAGCTTACCAAGCTATAAATAATATTCATTCTTGAGCAATACCAGCAAACTGCCAACAAAGAAGACTGTAATAAATAAAATAAATTGTAACCTTTTCTTTTGAACTACTGTTCTTTTACAATAATTCTGCCAGACATTTCTGGGAGTCAAGAGGTCAATGTCAGACCACCCTCTCTGAGGGAATTTAACCCCTCAACACAATGCTGTGTCAAAACCTTCAGCTGAAAAATATCAAGCAGCACCTTTCTTATTATTGGTGACTCATAAACAGGAAAGCCCATATTATCCGCAAAACTCAAACTTCTTCACATCTGAAATATTTAATGTATATAGATCAATATAAGAAAGGCAAAGAGCCCCCAGGAATGTCTCGGGAAAAGAAAGACCGGATCGCTCCAGAGCGCTTAAACAAACCGAGCACTAATTGTCATTTATTGACTGTTATATAATGACGTGCTAACAAGGAAGGCAGCCGAGGAGCTGTTTGTCTTCAGAAGTATGTGTTTTCCTTGGCATGATCTCCTTTAGTGACATGAGAAAAGAATCTCAAGAAGAAGACGATTACACCCAACAGCAATTTTTTCTTTGACGTTCAAATGAAGACATTGTACCACGTAATTAATGCTGAATGTTTGGGCAAATATTTAAAACAAAAAGGAGCTTGTGTGTCACAGCTCAGCCATTGTCTCGCCAATGACTTCTTCCCACTCTCCATGTTTATATAACAGGACCAAGTTATCAAAACCACAATCAAATTTTTCAGGGATGTAACTACAGGACATAGGGTCCCATCTAAAAAAATGGTGGGGGCCATGGTCACCACCTACTAATGTAGCCATATTCAGTAACAGGTAATTGATTGACTCATTATAGTTACAGTAGTACAAGGAAAGATGCCTTTGGTGTTAACAAGGGTTCAGATATGAAGAGGAAAGTTGAGTAAGAAGGCAAGTTATTGAGAAGGGACAATCGGGGTTATAATTAGGAAACAATAGCCAGTTTCCCCCATGTACCTGAGCAGGGACAGGATGTAACTGGTCTCCAGCTAGTTTGCAGCATCCCCACTATTTCCTGCACGCCACTTGTCTCCTTGCCAGACAACGACTGTGCTGCTGAGGTTGTAGTATTGCAGGGACAGATCACTAGTAAAGCTGGACATGGCTACCTTTAAAGCAATAATACTGAACCTTTAATATTGTAGAAATGTTCAGGGCTAGGTTAAGTGATGGAAGCCCCTAGTGAGTAGTATGTAATTGTAGATCAATCACTGTCATTGTTAACCAGTGGGAGGGTCCCCCAAGCGGTAGAGGCTCTGGGGCAAAAACCCTGGTTCTTACTCTGAATATGACGCTAATGCTATAGCATTGCAGGGGCTGAATGCTGAGGCTGGGGGGTACAGTAAGTATAGGTATAGTGGAGGGGGATGAAGGGCAGACTAGAGTGGAAGGTTTGTAGGAAGCAGCAAGTAAATTCCAGCACAGCTTCTGGGTGAGCAGGCTGTGTGTTGGGTGCTACACTACAAGAAGTGCAACCCACCGACAATTCTCCCAGCCCTCCCTATGGTCCATGCACCCCTGTCCATGAGCACCAGAACACATAAATTAGCAATTATAGCTATAGTTATATCTCTACTTAGGACCTTAGCAATCAGTCCCTTACTCTTACAAATACTCGTGAGCAAGTAATTGCTTAGTACAAAGCCTAAAAGACTCTAGGACGAGGAAAATCTGCCCTCCCATCTGGATTTGGATTGCCTCATCATGTAAAAACCATAGTCATCGCCATATAATCACATTGGTAATCGATCTTATGGCACTTTGCATGTTATTCCCAGCTTCAGGGGTCGGGTGTCTTGCTCAAGAGCACTTCAGTCATGTCCCATGGTCGGGAATTGAATCTGTAAGCCTCCGGTCACAAGGCCGCTTCCTTTCCATTAGGCCAATGACTGCCCCTTAATTCACACATCACCAATTTTTGAAGCTTAAAAAAAGAATATACAAATTCTTGGGTAAGAATAAAAAAACCTTTTTTTCTCCAGTAATTTGTGGAATTTGATAATAACTACTAACTGAGATGATGGTAAAAACACACATCATTTTTTTCTAGGTTCAGCATGGGCTGAGAAGACATGAAAAATGAAGAGATAGGTGGAAGTCTGGAACTTGGGACAGGGAAGAGAGAATTGGGACAGAGAGGTATATTTGAATGCCATATGCATGGAAATGGTGTTGAAAGCTTACTGAGTTTATAAATTATCCAAAATACCTATGACTGTAACTGTGTAATTTATCGTGGTATTGGTATATTAATAAATAGCAAAAGTCAAAAACTGCTTCCCTTTCATGTAGATGATAAATACATGTATTTTATAATGAGTTTTAGGTACAAGAAAAAATCTCAGAGCTTTGTGTTCTTTTGTCTGGCGATACACCTTTGCCTCTGATTTACGACAGAATTAGAAGAATTTTACAATGACATAAAATATGTTTTCTTGGCCCCCATTGCCCCTGAAATTTGGATGGGTTTAAGGGGAAGCCATTTGTTTTTTCTCCAAGGTAGGGTCATAAGGAGGCCAAGATGAACGAGCAGGCAGCATTTAACCTTTGACCGGGTAACCACATGTCACTTTTTAACCACCATTTAACCTGTACTCCAGCCTAAGTGCAAGGTCGCCCACACTGAGCGGAGTAGCGGGCTAATCATAATTAGTCATACACAGAGCAGCCACACACACAAAGAAACAGCACATTAACATGTCTGACAAGCGCACATTAAATGGCTCATATACGACAAGTAAGCTATGTACTAGGCTTTGTGCTGCTTTACATTTGGCAGGTGTCATTGTATCCAAATCTGGCAATTATATTTAAAGCCCAACTTTTTGGGAGGAGGGAGTTAGATTAGGATTAGAATCACGTTTATAGAGAGGGAGAGGAGGGATGGTCTGGAGCAGTGACTTAGTTACACAAGTACAACGTTTTTTAGGTTCAGAATTGTATTGAAACACTGGTGTTAATAGTCAGACCAGATTATTAATAAATAGTACCAAAATATTAAAAGGTATGGCAGTAAGTACACTTTTCTGCCGCTTTTCTGCACTTTAGCCAGCCTCAAGATCTTTCCTACGCATCAAGCCGCATATAAAACCCTAAGCACCACACTCCTGGAAACCAGTGACACCATTAAACTGTGGTTGGCTCTGGACACACAGCTTAGCGCACCCCAAGGAAGGACTTGACCTAACTCTCTACAGCTATATACTGCTGCTAACCTGTTCTAATAGGAACCCTACTACCTAATGGATTTTCCTTATTCACAAATTTCCAGCAGCTGCTGATGAAGCCGTCTCCTAAGGCGAAATGGTCAAGAACACTCCTACAAAAATGTTTTTTTTATCATCCAAGCACTCCAGGAAGAACATTGCCTGGACCAGTAGTCCCCAACCCTGTTCTCAAGGCCCATCAACAGCTCATGTTTTGTGGATCTCCAGCTCTATAGCTCCGCTGCTGCACTAATTACTCTACCTGTGTATCTGTGTGGAGATCTGCAAAACCAGGCTTGTTTAGTGGACCTAGACAACTCATACTATAAAGCTGCAGAAAAGTGTAACTACTGACAAACCATTGTATATTTTTGATACTATTTATCAATAACCTGGTATGACTATTAATACCAGTGTTTCAATACAATTCTGCACCTAAAAACATTGTACTTGTCTTAATACGACACTGATCCAGGCCAACCTATCTCTCCCTCTCTGTGAATGCAATAAATTAGGTGGTACCAATAGCCTTCATACTATAAAGGCATTCAAGTCCCATAAGTCTCCCCCCCCCCCCCCCCCCCCCGAGTGAAAATAAATCAATCATTTTGTTCTGCCCTTCCGGTCTGTGAGATCATAGATGGCGGTGGTTACATATTCAGCTTAAGGCATAACAAAACACATGATTTTGACCCCCCGGTTTTGGTCTGCTCTACAGGCTCTGTCCAATACTTACCCTGACTGGGCGTTCCAATGGCGCATGAATACCCTCCCTGGTCTGCGGACATGAATGGCTGCTAGATAGTATGTACTGCCAAAGGGAGCAGACATGCCACAATGTGCAGCAGCAAAAACCATTGGCTGAGCATACCCCCCTGTCCGCAAAAAACATTCATGTCTGCTTGACTTGATATGGATGCTATTGGGGCATGTACATATGCCGTAGGCTCGCGGGAACAAGGTGAAAATAAACAGAGGAGTAGCTAGGCTTTCTGGCACCCAGGGAAAATATTAAAAATGGCACCCCCATCTGTGCTCAGTTCCCCCTTTGGCACCCCCCTGACCTGCTGAACCTGGGGCACGTGTCCCTCCTCTCCCCCCCCTAGCTACGTCGGATTAAAAGGGGGTGTGGTGTGCATGAAAAAATCTTCCCATCAATTGCCTGCATGACTCATCCATACATTTCTACACCAGAAAAGGTGGGTTGCATACAGGGACTACAACCAGCCCTGCCGGCCCAAAAGCAGTGCAGCCCACCAAGAATTCTCCCGGCTCTCCTTATGGCCATTCCCTCTTTCACTGTCATCATTGCAATTACACAACTTTCCTATTAATAAATAACGGTGTTTAGTAATCAGTGTGGCAACAGATAGCAGGCTGATCATTGCAAGACATGTTCATACACTGCTCCTTATTCAAAGCCATTCTTTTATTAGTCTTCTGTAAATGAAGAGGAAATACCGTACAATAACATCTGCTATTACCAAGCGTCTATCCCCGTAAATCAAATGCTATGAGAACCTTCCTGCAGAACAATGAGACTGACTGTATGCTGTTGGGCCCCTTACTGCTGACACACTGCCCCGCAGCCATGAATACCTCAGCCAGGCAGATAATGCAGCTCTTCATTGTGCCTGGGATTGGAAGACTAATAATATTGAGGTGAAACCGCATGTTGCGGGAAACACCAGGGGCTTTTATGTGCACAGACAAGGTGAGGGACTCATCTTCAGCTGGATTTTAAGGGCTCTAGAGGGCTAATTTACTATTAAAAGATTTAAAAACCTACAAAGTTTGGTGATGCACTGGTCCAGGTCTCTAACCAAATTGAGAACATTTGTCTACACATTAATAGGAATATTGGTATGGGTCTAACCTACCTCTTTTGTTTATCCCCAGAGCTATTTTAAAGTCCCACTGTTTCTTAGCATGGAGGGGTATCACATTGAGCTTTTGCTATTGATGGGCCCCTGACCACATGGCTGCAGGCAGTGCTCGTGATGGACCCTGGAGAAAAGTAAAAAAAATGCAGCTTGCATGGGGGGTGGGGGGGGTGGGGGCATGTGCCAGTGCGCTCGGATCTGCTCGTATTAGATGAGCTCCTTGATGCAGGGGCTCGAGCGGATCCGAGTGTGCTGATTGGGAAGAGATGAGTTTGGTTGGGAAACCTGGGGGGTTTCACACAGTGGGGCACGCCAGGGGCAAGGACCAAAACCCAGCATAGTCAAAATCCCCATACTGTAAAATCACAAGCCCTGTCCCATTATAAGTTTCAGTTGTGTGACACACAGACATAGCTTTGACGTGTTTAGGAACTCACAGGCACCGATTTGAAACTGATGGGTCAGGGCTTGTGCTGACCAGCCAAAGCCCCATTGAAATCAATGGGGATGCGAACCTAGGGACCCAAAAATGCCTGTAAAATGGGGGTAGCTAGGGCTAAGGGTCTGCAAATCGAGGGGAACACCAGGGCAATTGCCCTGCACAAAACAGGATAGGGAAAAAAATAAAAAATACATTTTTACGGGTGTCGGAGGCCAAATCAGGGGGTAAAACCTGGGTGATTGCCCTCCACAAAATAGGGTAGGAAATGTGCTCAAAATAATCACACAGAATTAAAATAAATAAATAAATAAATACACAAATAAATAAATTAAAAATACATTTAAAAAATTGAAATATTAATGTGTACAAGTGTTACTCGTACCACTAGTTGAGAACCCCAGGTCTAGACTACTTGGGAGCTCTAGAAGGTTCTGCTAATGGCATGAACATCTGCCCTGTAACGTTAATATTACAACAATTGTGTAGTTGGGCGGGATCAGAGTAGATACAAATATTGATCTAATTAGAACCAGTTCAGTAATTGTTCTGGAATTGGAACCAGGCCTGTGCAGTAGAGGGCAGCTAGCATTAGAGCAAACCCCAGGCCAGAACAAGGACAAATAGCAACCACTTGTACCTGTGGTGGGAGCTAAAGGCCCAAGTACCAACTTGTATTAGTAAGGCTAAGCTGTGCCAGTTGATGATGCTGAAGAGCAACTGGTACTGCTGAGGAGAATTGATTTTGCTGTTGGAACTGCTACTGTAGAAGTGTACTTCTGGAAAAGCTGGTCATGAATTGGAGTTGGCCTTCAATAAAGTACACAGAACCCTTTAGATAAACCCTGTTATGGATGTCTTGGAGTGTAATGCCCCCGGTCCGGCCATGTACTCACCTCACTCAGAGAGGTGTTCAGAGAGGCTGAAGCAGGGATGCTGCAACATGCCGCAACAGGAACCTAGAACAAGGTGATTATATAGTTCACAGTAGAGTTTCACCCAGCGGTCTAGGACAATGTTTGTATTCCTGCAAATGTGTATCAGAGAGTCTGGATGCACCTACAAGTACCACACAGGACACCCCAGGGTCCAGAAAGGATACACCCAGACACTGCTCTCGGGATCGAGCTTGCCACAAAGGATCTAAAAGTTAGGTTCCAAAGCTTTCTTCTATTTAGAAAATAGCTTATGTTAAATCATATACAGAACAGAACTTTAGGACCTAACCATTGTAGCTATCAGTTTATTTAACTGGTTCTTCACTTCCAGCGTGTAACTTTATTGCCTCTTTTAGTTCCAAAGTAATGGAGAAATCATTTTGATATTTTTTATTTATGGCATTAGATTGTGTGCGAGAATCTTCTGTGCTGCCAAGGAAGGCTAAGATGGGTTGGTAAACAAATCTTGTTTGATGCATATTAAAAATTGTCCTATTGTGTAGCCACATCTCAATTCTATAAAGCCAATTACAATTCCAGTTTAGAATCTATAAAGTACAGAGCAATATTACATCATGCAATTGCACTTGGCTGTCAGCATTTGTCCTGTCTGCCAGACTTCACACATGTGAGTTATTGGATACGGATATTTATGTATCAACCAGTTCCTTGTGAAAACTCCATCTTCTGTGCTCCAGTGACAGCAAATAGCAAAGTAAAGCAATAGAAAAAGATGTTTAAAAGTGGACCAAAACCTGGGATTTTCACTAACCCTGGTTTTGGTCTGTCCCCCTGCGGCATCCTGGGTGCCCTGCTGTGTGAAACCCCCCAGGTGGCCAATGTCACTTACCTCTGCTCAGGCCCATGTTGTGGCTAGAGCAGCCTGCTGGATTGTGAGCGATGCCAGCATCACTTGGCTTTCTTTGGCTGGGCGCGGCCCCGCACAGCCATGCAGTTGAGGCAGATGGGGCCGCGCACAGCGAAGAAAGGAAACGAGTGATGCCGCCGTCGGTCGTGCATGTATTTTTGGGCTCGACGTAAAGGTGAGCATATTGGGCGACTCTGGGGGTTTCACAGAGCGGGGCATCCAAGTTTGGGATGACTCAAAGGGAGTGAGTAGTCCTGCCCTGAAGTCTCCAGGATGGGTTCTGGTCCACTTTAAGTAAGAGTAACAAACAAGATAAGCCTCAGATTCCTGCCTGGTACAAAAACTAGGAGACCAACGCAGCAGGTGATCAGTGTAGCAGAATTAGAGCAACTTATAGAGACACAATAGTCAAGTCATCACTTCCTCATTCACATATTTGGTAGCAAATGGCAGCCAATCATGTGATCACAGCAACCAATTGGTTACCAGCAGGCACATGATTGGCAGCCATACAATGAATGAGAGAGTTGGCTGACTACAGTGCTGCTTTAACCTTTTAACTGCCAGCCTACCTGGAGATTTTGTCACCCTCTGTTTCCAGACCATTTTTGAATATTTTGCGCTCCACATGTTCAGCTGTAATTTTTGAAGAGATTTCCATGGATTTCCCAGGAAAATGATATATTGTTATTGTCAGGGAACCAGGGTGTCCCGGGGTCCGACTACAACCAGGGACCTCCGTGCACACCGATCGCGTTCCCCAAAACCCTTTGTCCGACCCTCTCCTATCAGGGGTACCAGGCTCACAGCCTTCGGACACACCGATTCTTGGTTTAAGGCAAAGCAGACCGCTCAAATTAAATATAAGTTTTAATGCTAATAAGCACACTAGGCAGTAATAACAAACATTTAACTATGATGTAATATGAAATGTTACAGATGATACAAATATGCTATTCTTGAGATGGTTACAGGACAGAGTGCATCACACAGAAAAACAATAAGCAGTTACCTTTAGTATGCAGTTGCAGGGTAGCAGTGATGGGGAGCTCCCACAAGGGGGTGTGTCAAGAGCTTATGATGATGATGGACACCCCTGGTATGCTGGCTGCATATCCCCCTCCAGTTGAGTGACCCCTACCTGATTTTAGACCCCCATATTTATGCTGCAAGGGCCCTCCGCCCCCCTCCCCTCTGTAGGATGGGCCGGCACCTCCTACCGTTTTGGAGTGTGCTCTTGCCCTAGAACCCTTTAGAGGCTATAACTCGGAGCAGGGGGGTCGCATGGCCTTGTAAGTGGAACCAAACTATCGGGCTGGACGCCATGCACGCAATGAGTCCAGAAATCAGGTTTTTACGCTGACTAGAGCCTTAGTTCTCCGTTTATGGGCTTTTGCTTTATTTCCATGAATGCAATCGCCCATGCTCTTATGTGGTTTTGTGAGCTGGTTGTGATCATGTACCCGGTTTGGCGCTAGGACGCATAGACGCGGAGTTATGGTCCAAATTCTATTGGTGCCGCCAGTCTGCTGTTTTATCCTTGCTCTGACAAATTCACAGCAGGGGGTCGAACCAGCTGCAGACTGAGCATCTCGAGACTCAGGTGTGACAAGCAGCATCACGGGGGGGGGGGGGGGGGGGTTGTGATTTGAGCTATTCAACACATACATGCTAATTCTCTCTTCCTGCATAGAGACACGGTGCATTTGCCTTTAGAACAAGGGGCTAAAGAAGAACTCTAGACTTGAAATATGTGAGGTTTCTTAACTTATGCTGGGCCGTTCCTTCACACCTCCCCCTCTAAGAGGGCGCTAAGGGGCAGCGCTTCCTGATGCTGGCCCGTGCGCCCATGCACCCACTATCCCTGTCTGGCAGCACCACGGCTATAGTGCTGTTTTGTGTTGAAGATTCTGGGCAGGGTCCACATCCCTCCAGAGTAGGGGTTGGACCACTCCCGGAAGGGGTGTAGGGTGGCCCATAGCTGGGACCGCGGGTCCGCAGTCTGCCGATGGCAACTCATCCCTTTCTTCTTTTTCCCAAGGCAGGGGCCCCGGTGCATGTTGCCAACACTGGCTAAGGAGGCAGCCCCGAGTGGGTGCCTGCCTAACCTCCAGCAGCATGAACTGGGTCCCCTGGCTGGAGAGTCTACCCTGGGGGGATCTTCCTTGGGAAGGATCTCCCACAGGGCAGTACCCACCCTGTCGACCCAGGTGGGTGACAAGGCCATGGAACGTGGGCCCTGGGTGGCATATTCCACCGCCATTGGTACCAAACTCTTTCTTTGCGGCAGAGTTCCCGGTGGGCTGCTGGGACTTGGCCCTGCCACCCCCACCCTCTGACCGGTATGGTACAAATGGCAGTGGGCAGCCAGGTCAGGCCCCACTGGCTTCTTGGTAATCCCTATGTGCCCAATCGTCCGGCTCTCTACGGCATAGCACTCCTTAGCCGTGGACAGATGGGGAACCAACAATTTCCGGTCCTCAGGCCACTCACCTGGTGACCCCGGCTTGACCATCATTGGGTACAGCCACACTTGCCTCCAGACCACCCGTCTGGGGTCTGGGCCCAAGTGGGGCTGCATCTCCTGTTTAGGGAGGACTCTCTGGGGGTCATCAGTGTCTGATGCTACCCCACATCTATGCCTGGACATGGTCAGGACCACCATGTCCTCAGTCAGTTTCACGGGACCCACCTCTGGGTTTCCGCCTGTCTCAGCAGCCTCTTGGGAGGAAGGGAAGGAGCGGTCGGTCCCCTGAGGGGACTCTGGGACCTGCTCCTTCTCCACTTCCACCCAAGTTGCCGGTCCAGGCAGAACACCCTGGTCCCTTAACACCCCGGGTGTGATGAACCCCTGCAGTGGGGCCTTACCTAGGGGTCCCATCTCTCCATGGACACCCCCCACCCCACCTGCAGGTTCCACCACCCATGCCTTTTGGCCTGGACTGGTCCTCTCGGGTTGAGGTGCCAGGAACCCCGGACGTGGGGTGGTTGGAATAGAAGAGGCCATCCCATCCCCTGTCCGTTTCCCAGGACCTCCCTCTGGACCTCCGTCGGCCCTGGCAGCCACTTGGTTTGGGGGAAGGGGGCAATTAGACCCCCGAGGGGCCCCTGAGCCACCAGCGCTCTCACCATTCTCGATAGTAGCCAGAGCCGCTGTGGCCTCAGGTAATGCCTGCCCCCAGTGGCAGAGAAACCCTGCGATGTGGACTTACCTAGGGGTCCCACGTCTCCTGGAATAGCCCCCACCTCAGTCGCAGTTCCCTCCCCAGCTGCTGGGTAACCCTCCTTCCTCCGGGAGGAAGAAGCACACTTTATAATCCCTACCCTCACATTCCCTGTAGCAGGTAGGTTACTCACATTATTTGCACATCTTGTATACATGTTATTACATTCTGGGGGACCAGACCTCGGGGGTTCAGTGGCCACATACTGAGACACTAGCCGCCCCAAGTCTGTCACCAGCAAAACACCGGTAGGGATATTCGGCGATACCCCCACCTCCCGCACACCCCGCCCGGCACCCCAGTCCAAATAAACTTTTGCCATGGGGAGTGCCGATGCACCTCCCTCAATTCCGGAGACTGAGACAGTCTTTCCAGGGATGAAGTCCGGTGGGGACACCATCTCCGGGCGCACAAGAGTTGTCTCTCCGCCTGTGTCCCTAAGTCCCACGGCCACAGCTTGGCCCACAGTAACGAATTGGAAGTTGTCCCGGGACCTCCCATCACCCCTACCCACATACAGCACAGTGGAGGAGTTCTGGGACAGGCCCTGCTGGCGCTGAGGACATGTGGCCTTGAAGTTTCCTGGTTGGTTACAGTGGTGACAGAGTTGGGGCCCCCCTTGCCTGGTGAAGGGGGTAGGGGCAGGGGTCTTGGGCTGAGGGGCATGTACAACAGACGCCAGCGGCGGCTTACCCACTTTCCAGCTGGCAGGTTTCCGGGGTTCCTGGGCTCTGTTGTGACTGTATTCATCCGTAAGTGCTGCAGTTGCTGAGGCCCCCTCCGGCTTCCGGTCACGCAGAAACTGCTCCTTTAGTTGCTGGATGGTGGTGATTTCTAAGCCGGTGGTCCACTGCTCGACTGCTCTCTGTAGCGCCCTCATGTGATCAGCCCAGCTATCGCTGGGGCCCCATCGCAAACCCCGCAGCTTCTTGCGATAAAATTCCGGGGTAAGGTTAAATTGACGGATCAGAGCTTGCTTGACCCCCTCGTAGCTCAGGGTGGTCTCGCTGGGCAGGTACCCAAAGATTTCCAGGGCTTTTCCCCTAAGTCGAGGGGTTAGGTACCTGACCCACTGATCCTCCGGGACATGGTTTCAAAAGCCAGCAGAAAGGTGTCCAGATCTGTGCCTTTGTCCAGGACGGGGAAATCCTCTGATGTGCTGGGTTGAGGGTGCTGAAGCTGTAGCTGCAAAACTTGGAGCTGGTGTTCGCTTCAGCTTCCTCGCGTACACGGCGTTCCTCGTATTCAGCCTGCTCCCGGCGCTCGGCAGCCTCGATCTGCTCACTTTCGTGGCGTTCCTTACGTTCAGCCTGCTCCCGACGCTCGGCGCTCGGCAGCCTCGATCTGCTCACGTTCGCTGCGTTCCTCGCGTTCAGCCTGCACCCGGCGTTCCTCCATGAGGACCTCATAGGTGTCCCGGTCTCCAGCCCGGAGACTTGCCAGAGCAGCGTGCAGGAGAGCGTATGAGCCTGCTTGGCTGGGGGGACCGGCAGGCGGGGCTTGGTCCTCCGGGATACTGAGGGCTGGTGATTGGCTTCTGGGAGAGCCCTGGCTGGGCCCCTCCGCACCCAGTGTAACATTGGCAGCCACATCCCTGGTCCTGGTGCCACTTGCCATGCCTTCAGCTACTCTATTGCACACTGTTGTAATCACACAATTTACTGTAACCACTCTCAGAATATGCCTAGTGTTGAGCTGATCTTAAGATCCCAGCAACAGAAAAGCCACTGCTGGTAATCTTTAGTGTATGAGAGTATGGGGCCCACACTCACTTACACTATTTGCCTTATCCCCCCGCTGCCACCAATTTGTCAGGGAACCAGGGTGTCGCGGGGTCCGACTACAACCAGGAACCTCCGTGCACACCGATCGCGTTCCCCAAAACCCTTTGTCCGACCCTCTCCTATCAGGGGTACCAGGCTCACAGCCTTCGGACACACCGATTCTTGGTTTAAGGCAAAGTAGACCGCTTAAATTAAATATAAGTTTTAATGCTAATAAGCACACTAGGCAGTAATAACAAACATTTAACTATGATGTAATATGAAATGTTACAGATGATACAAATATGCTATTCTTGAGATGGTTACAGGACAGAGTGCATCACACAGAAAAACAATAAGCAGTTACCTTTAGTATGCAGTTGCAGGGTAGCAGTGATGGGGAGCTCCCACAAGGGGGTGTGTCAAGAGCTTATGATGATGATGGACACCCCCGGTATGCTGGCTGCATATCCCCCTCCAGTTGAGTGACCCCTACCTGATTTTAGACCACCATATTTATGCTGCAATTTAATTTTAAAAATTGTAACAGATAGCGGTAAGGTGGAAACTGCTAAAGAAGGGCATCCAACAAGAGTTCCTGACCATCTAGTCACAAATTTACAACATAGGCTTTGGAAACACAGCTAATCTGCTGGGATCTATAAAGATCCCCAATGATATTATAGATGAACTTGACAAACCTTTCACAAGCATGTAGATAACAGTCGTAAAAGCAAGAAAAGTGGGAAAATTGCCAGGGATAGACAGCTTCAGACAAATTTTATCTCCCCACCTCCTGCAATGGTCCATTGCCAGAGACCAGCTCATCCCATCAATCACAACTCCAATACTGCAGTCAAAAAACGAATCCCTAAAGAAGATAAGTTGATCTTATTTTAGCAGTAAGCAGTTATGGGGGCAGTTATGGAGTTATGGAGTTATGACCTAGAGGTAGGGAAATAGGCTTGTGACCGGAAGGTGGCGGGTTCAATTTCCAACCATGGAAAATGACTGAAGTGCCCTTGAGCAAGACACCTAACCCCCAATTGCTCCCCGGGCGCTGAGTCTAGGGCAGCCCACCATTCCGGGCACATGTGCACTTCACTGCCACTTTGTGTGTAATTCACTTGTGTATAGTCACTCACATGATGTTTGTTCACTGTGTATAATTCACTTGTGTATAGTCACTCACCTGTTGTATTCACGGACTTGTGTTGTTCATAGTGCACGGATGAATAAATGTGGAGGAAGAATTCCATGTGTGTGTTGTCACACAACGGCCACTATTGCACTATTATTTTTAGCGACTTAAACCTATATTACACACCATTATCTCACCAATTCAAGCATGCCAGGTAAGGGGGTAAACCAAAATATCTCTATCGCCACCGCCACGATTAGCCAATTAAAAAAAAATTCAAAGGCCCTGATAGTAACTTTAGATGCTGCAAAACTAAAACACTAATGCACAGCATACAGCCGCTGAGTTGGACTTCACATCGCCAAAGGTGAGCCTGTGGCCACAACCCCGTCTCCGCTGTGGAGTGCACACTAACGTGCGCCTGGCCTATCTGAATAGCTACCGTGGGGAACATGCACAGCTACAGGGAAGCTGGGGATGCAGCTGCCGGGTAAGATTACTGGTGCCCCGGGGGGGGGGGGGGGTTCACACAGCGTGGTATCTGGTATAGGATGCCCTGGGGACAAGCTAGCGGCCACCACTGCAATGTTTTAGATTCTAGGGCGGCCGCAGGGGGTGATTGGGCCACTTTAACTATGATAATTCTATAGTGTTACCAATGAATCCCAAAGAACCAGAAATACAACATATAAAGGCCTTTATCAAACTCAGCTGGGTAAACTCAGATCCTATATCTAGGTATTAAACTCTCTAACAATCTGAATAAATGATTCTGCCTAAAGACTGCCTCTAATAGGGGAACTAAAGCAGTACATTTCTTCTTGGAGTAAACTGCATCTGAGTATACTAGGGTGTATAGCCGCTGTAAAAAGTTTTTCCTAGCCCAAATCCTTAACCACACCCAGAATCTCCCAATGAGAATCCCAAGCTCTTTTTTCATACAACAGAAAGACTGCTATCTGAACTTTTCTGGAATAATAAAAAACATAGAATACTATATAAGACCACTAAGCAATGGAGACTGGGGCAGACCAGACTTTAGACAATATTACCACGCAAAACACCTCCTTCGAATCCACAACTGGATAAAGAAAGGTGGAGTAACAACTTGGAATTACTTAAGCCCCTTAACAAGGGCCCTAAAATGATAGAGATACACCTATTGGAATCCCAGGGCAGGCATACTCCCTGACCCCAGGTCATCCAAATTCAATATGCCCCGCTGTGTAAGACCCCTAGGTGGCCCAGTAAATGGTGCGTGAGCGGCATTTGGGTCTCTATTGATTTCAATAGAAACTGGGTTGGGGTCAAGTTCGGGTACCTGAACCGAACTTTTGTTCAAAGCTAGGCTGAACTTGCTAAACCTGAACTTACATGGATTCGGCCAATAGTCAATATACATTCAGATCCACCACCAACCTTCAACATGTATTCAAAATAAATGTGGTGCTAATGTCAGCAAAATGACACAGAATGGCACAATTCATAAATCAGGCTCTTAAATTTGTCTGTAGGTTTTTCCTTCCCATTGACCAACATTTAGGTTGAACTTGAAGGAAATGTGACTTCGACTTGTATAACTACGTGTAATGGACATACGGAGTCGTGCTTTAACATGCTGATTCATCTCTTACAAAGTCAAGCCATCCATACAGAGTCAAGTTAGGGAAATCTAAATGAATTGCTGGGTTGCTTTTCTTGGCAGAGCATCGCTGAAGTGGGAGGTGGCAGTAATGAGAACGCATGGGGAGCCAAAGTTGTTTACTTAAATCTTTTAGCCAAATGGCCCGAGCGAGTTAAAATAAATCATAACCTGTCAGCGATGACAATGCAGGGTTGCTACTTATGCACTCCTGTTCAGGCTCTTAAAGCCAGGCACTTAAAATTTCAGGTCACCGAGTATTTTTTTCTCTCCTTTTTTTAATTGTCATTTCCATTTGTTTGCTTAAACGTAAATGCATCGGCTTGTTTTAATATCCCATTAGATGACTAGCAGGGACCAAGCTGCAAAGCATCACACAGCACTTCAGAGATAATACTCCTCAAAGAGTACTCGAGGAGCATGAGTCAGTCCCGCCATAACAACTGCCATAGATCAGCCCTCCATACGGCCTTTTATTATTTTTCTCACAAGCTTAGACTTTGCAAAGCATCAACCCACCATATGGCAAGGCAGAGAAATGAATATCAGCGCTCCTATTTTCCCTTTCTTGAGCACCTTTCCCTGATAGTAATTCTGTCTTGAAGTTTTAAATTACAGCTAAGACTTTTGTTTAAGCTAACCCAAAAGGCCAGCGGTTCAGCCAGAAACCTCCTCCATTTCTCATTTGCCTCTTGTTAAGTCATGTTAACCACCGCTTACAAAAACACAGCCGGGCCAAACCATGATTTAACGTATCTTAATTGCAAGTAAATATTTTTACCCCCCTAATAAATAATTTCTCCAATAATAGCCCAAGGCCTATAAAAATACACGGCTAAGTGTATCTCTGGATGAAGAAGAAGAGGATTCGGTAAACAAAGCAAAAGAGCAAGCTAAATTAAAACTTAAACAGTAGCCCTGAAACATAAGCTGCTGCAGAAAATGTTATTACATCTTGCCGAGGTTAAGAGGGGTTTACGCTTTGTCTTGTTCCCATAGACTGTTATGCTTATGCCTTTGCTGTTTACGGTGGGAATGCTTTGGAAATTGCTACACACTAGGTTCGATTCATCAAAGAACCTTAAAGAGGAAGTCCAGCCAAAAATTATTGGATGTCCTCTTTTATTATACAGCAGTGAGGCATCCCCTCTGTGTTTGGGCACAGCTGGAACATGGGGCTGCCAATTCTCACCTCTTTTGGGATCTTTACATGGTGGCCATAGACCGCCCAGGCTGGTGATTGCCAAATAATGTGCTCGGCCAGCAGTGTGCCTGTTAGGAGGAGCCACCAATAGCCACCCTATTCTCTGACTTACAATTCAAGCTGCCCCACTGCTGCATAAATAGGAAATAGGGGCATTTCTGTCTAGATTTCCTTTTTAAAGAGGAGCATCATACCTTTTCTGATGTTCCTCTCTAAACATCCCTCCCCCCTGCCTCACTGCCTTTTTTGATGTTGGCGTTATCTATAACGCCGATATCCGGCAGTATTCCTGGCCCCTTTCCACCCCCCTTAGCCATCCCAGATTGAAGGCTGAAGGCTTAGCCGTCCTTACCTCTAGCTGTCCTCTTTTCAACTGTCCGACGCTGTTCCTCAGATCTCGCGCTCTTCTACAGCGAGTGTCATTGCAGCCTATGCGAGAGCGGAGATGGCGCAAGACCGAGGGATGCCAGAGTGCGATTTGACCGGACAGGTATCAAAACTTATATAATGTGAAACTGGAGGGGCAAAGGGGCCGAGGTTTGATAAGCCAGGTTTGGTACCTGAAATGTTCCTCTTTAAAAAGACTCTTGTGAGATATTTTTTACTTATAGCGTATATGCAGCTCGCTTGTGATAATGTGTGTAGCAGTGTAAATATATGTTTAATTGTTTTTATTTAAAGGGGCACAATTGCGAAAAAAAATGGCCCAATGTTAAAAAAAAATATGTGGAAAGAAAATGTAAAATATATATAATTATAAAATGTATAGCATTTCTTTAAATAAAATGTTTTTCAAAAAAACATATTGCATGTAAAGCTTCCTTCATCTTAATTAAAACAGTACCCCATATATATCGATAGATACCTGTTCCTGCCCAGGAGATACCCCAAAATAAACATTGCGCTTTCTGAGATTTGCGCACTATGCGCACTATCAAGGATTAAATTATGTTTTTAAATGGTGTGGGGTCCCTTTCTCCAATATATAAAGTTATAACCATACATTTAAAAAAAATTGTGTGGGGTCCCCCCTTCCAGCAAAGCCAGCCGGGGCAGCAGCTATGGGGACTGGTAGACCAGGGCACGGAGGCCGAGTGACCAGCCCCTGGCCCTGAAGGCTACCAGACCACATAGCCCACATGTGCTCTGGGCTCTTGCGTGACTTGCCGGCCCCACCTGCCCTTTGAACTGATATAGGGGTTCAAGGACCCCTTATCAGATCACAAGGGTTAAGTATAAAAAAACACACACATAAACATCTTTTTAATACTTACCTCAGTCTATCGCTGATCACTGCTGCCCCACGCTAACAGATCACTGCTCTGACAGCCAGAAGTGAAAGGCAGCAGCCGGGAGAGGGGCTGAGGATGTCCTCCCACTCCCGGCTTCCGCCACTCACTCTAGCTTCCATGGCTCATTCCCGCTGGAGGAAGTGGCCTTTTATAACTGTGGAGAGAGTTGATGTCATCTCACACACCGGTTTAATAGGCCCCTGCGGCGGGGAGGGAGCTGTCAGAAGCTGATGCAGGGGGAAGAGAATCATTGTTCTTTTGGGAATGGGAGCTTGGGCAAGTTTGGGCCTCCCTAAGTGAAGTAAAGAGCTAACTTGCAAACGCAGCCGACTGCTGGACCAGAACAACGGGAAAGCTGGCTGTAGAGACAGCATGGTGGTAGCGGGCGATGGAAGCCGACTTGCACAGCTGATAGAGCACCCGGCCTCCCCCGCTCCCACCGTGCTGTGTGTATCCCGCAGCCAGCCACTGGGCCAGAATGACAGGGAAGCTGGGATGTCACAAGGCACAGTGGCAGCGGGGGAGGCCGGCTGCACTGTCAGTGGGCGAAGGAAGCCGACTTGCGCAGCTGACAGCGAAGCTGGCTCCCCCCTCCCCCGTGCAGGGGAGGAGTGGGGAGCCGGCTGCACTGTCAGCTGTGCAAGTCGGCTTCCGCCGTGCACCCTGGTTCCAAGCGTGGCACTGGAACAAGGATGGTGGTGAGTTCTTCATTTTTTTTTTACCCACCGCACAAGGTGGCAGTGAATTTCAGGGAAAATTTGGTCAGCACAAACCCCCAAAGATTTGGTTTTGCGCCAAATCAAAATTTTCCTGAAATTTGGAGCAAACTTGAGTTCTGGCGAACCAGTTCAATCATCTCTAGTAAATACTCTCTGTTTAAAGAAAGTACTCTCTGCCTTGTTTGTTTAATGTCACTTTATTCTCTATAGATGGCATAGAATGTGTCTCTCCCTCCCAAAACTCACTTTAATACAGCCATCTATCTCCAGTCTTGTGTAGATATGTCTACATGCAGAGGGGATGGCAGGTTAATTGTTAATTAGCTATATCAAAGCATTGCACCCCCTGGAGATCTTTGGGAATAGCCTAAGAGATGTAAAGCGATTATTTGCATAGCTCAGCCTACTGCTAGGGATCATGGGAGAATATTCTATTATCCTTGGTCTGTATGCACCAATTAAGTACTTACTGTTTTAAAAAAATTCTCAATATTGTGGTATATGTGACACCTTAGTTATCTGGTCTACATAAAACAAATTATGCAAACCCTGTTTTTTTCCTGTTTAGTTTACTGAGCCAACTGAATATCATGAACTTGCTTAATAGCTATAAAGAAAAACACATGCTCTGTAGTTCATTATTTTGTCCCCTCACCAAAAAATGTAAGACGAAGAATACTGTTTGTCCATCTCCTATTGAAAACTATAGGAATGATACAAATCTACAAAGGGCAATGAAATTGGATACAAGTGAGTCACGAAATGCTCCATCCAGTAGAGGTTCCTCCTGCCAATGCTGTGTTATTCCTAGGGAGAGTGTTTATTCCGAGTCCCTTTGGCTGTTATTCTGTGCATCTTCTATGACCACAATGGTAAATCAGATACCTGAGAGTAACTCTCCACCCAACATTATAAACGCTATTGTTTTCTCCATGATGATTATAAATGCTAAACCCACAAAGAAATTTCCCATTTGCAGTAAAAGAGCATTGTTTCTATTCAGAAGTACAACGCCAAATAAAGATAAATTATTTGATGCAAGCAGCCAAGCACAATTGGGCTGTGTTGTGATTAATTGGGTCTGGAAGATACAAAATTAGCCCAGATATTCTAGGAAATTGATGCAGTAGACCCTAGAGGCGCAGCATTTCAAAGCCATGTGAGAATCGTAAAAATTATACTTGTTTTTTTCAAAAGTTCAAGAAGCTCTGTCCTAACAAAGTTTCCATATTTACCTTCAGTAAAGGTCATCACAAATACATCACCATAAGGGATGTACATAGGTTTCACAGGGCCCCATAGCAAAAGTCATAGTTGGCCCCTTACAAGAAAAAAGAATATATAGTATACTTACTGACAGATTAAGTGTGGTGGAGGGCCCTTGCACAAAATCTGGTGGAGGCCACAATTACAGTATTTTTTTTCCTTTAGAAAAATTGTCCAGCCAAGTAACTGATTGGTGGTTGCCTGGAACGGCAGATCAAGTCCCTTGTGTAGGTGCGTGCTGCTTGGGAACTCCATTTTGGGCGGAGGGTAGTGTAGTCACCAAGTTAGTCCAGCAGAAAACAGTTTCCTTGGACTGAGCTGCCAGTGGCTGTACTTGGTGGCTTATGTTCAGTGAGTAGCCACCGATTGACAGCTCTGCACCCACCCATCACTGTAGCGTTGCTGATGGTGGATTTGCTGCTCTAGACTTTCCATTCTCCCCTGGGGTGGCTTTGGATGCAGGTTGGCAAAAACAAAAAAAGGGTTTCCCAGGCGTTCCCCCACTGCCTCTGATAGCTTTGTTGCCGGCCTCGCTGCCCGTCAGACCAAAGACTGAAAGGCCTCCTGGACCACACCATAACCCAAAGGTTGGTGGAGACCCCCTTTGCAGGGCAAGTGGTGGAAGCCCTGGGCATGCACCCCCTCATAATTCAGCCCTGCTTACTGATACTGCAGACTGCTGTGGATCCATACACAGAGTACTGGGGAAAACAATGTACTGGCATCTTCCATCTTATGCAACCTATAGGCCTAGCCCCCAGTACTCCCTGCAGACAGTGCATTGACACTTCATATGACATCGGCACCCCAGACAAGAAATATACCACACTGGCTGGCAAAAAGTGCTGACATGAGTACCATGCAGTGGTTTTAGTCATTATATCTAAAATGCTTCTAATAATGACATGATTAACATTTATGAATCAAAATCATCTCAAAAAGTATAGGTAGAAAAATTAAATTCAATGGGTTGGTTTCTTGGTGTTCCTTAAAATGGACCTGTCCTGACAAGGATATAAGGCTGTTGTCATGATGGTTGTATTTAGGGTTCCTACCTCATCCTCCTCTTTAATTATAGCACACCTTTACAATGCAGTTTCTAGGCAAAATAGCGCTCAGTGCAGGAAAAAAAACTCTGACACTTTCTCACCCATCCTATGGTGCTGCTTCTGTTCCATACAGGCATGTGCCATGCTGTTCCTCTACCATAGCAGCAGGCAGTGCTCCTTCCCCTTGACTGAGCCCAAAATGGGGGATGAGGGTCCTGTCTTATAGCCCGTACCACTAATAGTGGCCCTGACTCATCTGCAGAAAACTGGATGACTGGGATAAAGGCACTCCTCATTGACCTTGGTGCCCAGGAAGATCGCCCTGCTCACCCTTCCCTATAAACAGCCCTGTCCCTTCATAACAAAGCGCACCCATCCATTTTTGTGGCTTTTCTTAGAGACCTCAGATCAGGGCTGCCAGAAAGGCAGGAGGCTCTCTGCTTACCTTCACCTAGTCCCATAGCAACCATCACTCCCACAGCTTCAGTTTCTGACGAGGCCAATGTGAAAATTATGTGGCCAATGAGGCCAATGTGAAAAGACGTTCTCCAAAGAGGCAGACATGTGTGGCCCAGGTAAAAATGATCATCTCTGCCTGCCATGCAGTTATCAAAGAGAATTCTAGAACAGAAGCTGTAGGTAATAGTTCCCAGCAGCAAAATAGTTAACTGAGAGAAGCTGCCTGAGATGACCTCAAAGTGAAAGGTTAGATAAGGAACCACCCCTTCCTAGTTCAGGGAGAATATCAATGTGTGAGACTATGTAAGTCAGCACATGATCCAAGGTGGTCATGTACTAGTGGAGGTCAGCACATGAGAGTGAGGAACCTTCTGTCATACTGTGAATCAGCTGAGACATCTCTAGAGAATGACAACATTCCAAGCTATGAGGGACAGCTGCACCTGAAGACATACCTGTAGGTTCTGATGCTAGACGGATCACACTGATTAGCGTGTACTACTTGCTGGAGGGATCAGTGTGATCCCTCCAGCATGTAGTACAGTGTGTAAGGACCTCACTTCTTCCCTCAGAATCTCAAAACACTCGTAACACCCTGCGCTGCTCCACCGGTCTGTGACACGTGGGCACCGCAAGATTGGCACATAATGGTTAATAATGGCAAAAACATCTTTTTCAGTTCCCATGACTTTTTTTCCATGTTGGGAAGGGCCTTTTTTATAATCACTAATCCACTTCCCTAACTTGCTATTACTATAAATTATAATGCGCCATCAACTTCCATGCCGCTGTACAATGTAGAAGTACAATTTATAATGATTATTATTATCAAGATTCAGACTGGACAATGGATTTACAAGAAAATCTGCCGGTGGGCTCCTGGACTCAGAGGCCTCTTTGAGGAACCTCCATTATGATGTCCCCCTCCATCAGTTGCAGTGATGTTGGCATGCCTGCGCTATTCCCTTTTCTCCCCACAGCCGCTCCAGGCCAATTCATTGCTCAAAAACCTGAACAGGGCTTCTGGTGTACCCATGTGTTCCTCCCTGACCCTCACATCAGTCATTGTGACTACGCTTGCCAGGCACTGCATTGGCATACCCCCTCCATTGCAATGAATGGCGTGGCATGGCAAGGCTATATCTGACAGTATCCATTGATCATGCACCCAAGGAATTCTGGGGCATATGCTAGAGGCCCTCATTCTCAAAAACCAGGAGGCTTCTGAGCAATGGACTGGTTGGTGAAGGCTGCTGCAGGGGAAACAGAATAGTACCATTTTGTTTTTTTATTTGGATTTACAGATACTTTAAAGTGGATGAAAACCCATCGCCCTGCTATATGAAAGCCCCGGAGTCGCCGGTAAACTCCCCTTTACCGAACACTGCATTCCCAGGCTTCACCTGTAGCAGTGCGCACCCGAGTACTAAGCCGGGGATGCGGCCAACCAGCTGGTACGCATTATACAGCACTATCAGCCAATTGGCAATCTCAATAGGGCCCCTGGGCATGCCTTCGGTGGAAAAACACTTTCTTTTTTTTTTTAACCGGGACACTGTCGAGGGAACAGCATCCTCCGAGGTACTCACAAGCATTGTTTTCTTTCTGGGCCCTTGAGGTAGCACAGAGATAAAAAGAAATAATTTGCACGGCTCCGCCTACTCGCAGTAATGAGTCTGGCTTGTTATTCTTGCCAATGGTTTCCATGTCAATAGTTTCTTTTCTTAAGAAAGTGCTCTTTACCTTTTCTTTTTACTTTAGGATGTTATAAAAAACCAGAGAGATGGTGGGAGTGTGGGTTTAAAAACCTGGCACCCCATGCGGCTGACTTAACTGAGCTATGTGCCCAGCTCCAGATGTTTACTTACACAATTCCTTGCGTAGTTTATGGAACAGCTGCCTCCCACTGCAAAGCCGAAACTTGGCAGCCTGGCTATGTAAGTAAGATGTAACTAAATGTTAACATCAATTCTGCTTGTAATCCTCAATAATTTAGATGTCAGTGCTCTGCATTTACAAAGGGATTAGGAGGTTGTTTGCTGTGCACCTTTATTTAGCAAGAGATGTAAATATAGCTGATATGGTAAAAAAAAGCCGAATGGTGCACTTAGTTATTACTCACATTTATGAGATGTAGAATAATCATAATGGTCATCAATTCATAGATTCTGCCATCTATGGCGGTGGTGACTCTCAGTGGTGGCAGTGCCTAAAGTTAGCATTTCTACTGGTAAACAATTTGCTACTTAGGTTTTGTTGACTATTTGCTCTTTAAAGAGGAACATCAGACCTAAAATAAAAAGGGGCTGATCCGCCCCCATCGTTCCCTACTTACCTCTTGGATGATTTTGTGTTGCCCTACCAACTTGTGAACTTGTGATGTGGGCCGTGAAAATTAGCTGGCATCCCTTTCAAGTGTCCCCTGTGCAATTCCAGGTGTTTTCTTTCAGGCTGGCGTTCCCCTCAAAAAACAGGTGCTGTGTGCCTGAAATTCCCTGTTCTTAGCACCTATACGGAAATGCGTTTTTTGTAAATGCTGCTTTTTAACCACTCCCCCAGCGGGCGCTAGGGGTCACTTGCGCATCGGCTTTCACAAGCCCTGCGCAGCGCCAATTGGCCGGCTGGGAGGCTCTGAAGGCAGATCACTGCCTGTCTTCCGGCAGCTCGGAAGTGCAGGCAAAGATAACAATAAATAAGGCTGTTAGTTATTACTCACATTTCTGAGAGATGGAAAGTTTTCATTATTGTGTGCCAAATGATGTCCTTCGGAGTGGCTTTCCCTGCTTTGGCACCAGGGCCAGATTAAGTGTAGTGGAGGCTCCTGGGCACAAAATCTGGTGGAGGCCCCAAATACAGCAGCAGTAACTGATTGGTGGTTGTCTGGCTCCCGGCCACTTACTGGAATGTCAGATCGAGTCCCTTGTACCAACATTGTGCGGGTGCGTCCTGCTTTGCCATTCTGAGCGGGGGAGGTAGTATAGTTGGCCAGCTGGTCCAGCAGAAAACAGTTCCCTGCATTGAGCTGCCAGAGGCTGTGTTGCATTGTGGGCAGTCTCCAGTGCTCACAATGCACATTTCTATCATAGCCCCAGCACAATTTCAGTTCACTGCCTGCAGCTCTAAGGAAAATGTTTGGTAGACCTCATTAGTCATTAGGCGTATTTAAGTTTTGTTCTCAACAAACTTTTTAGGAAAGATGGCTATGACTATGCTGACAACAAAGGAACCAGACACAATCACAGCACGAAGATACAAAAATAAATTAGTTTAGAACTTGACTTAATTCAAGAAAATTAAAAAATACATTTGAATATGAAATCCAAGAAGTTTATTGAACCCTCAGCAGCCCCCATTCTCCTGGTTCTTCCCCAGAAGCAAGTCCAATTTGTATAAAAAAGTAAAAATAGGTTCTCACTTAGATCCTCTTCCAATCTCTCCAGCAGCCCAGTACGCCAACCACCGTTGCTGGTTCCATGATTGGCTGATTCAGAGATCACTGCTGCCATGGAATACTGCTAGGCCAATGATATTGTATATTGTGGTGTCTAGGTGAGTATCTATTTTAACTTTTGTTATCAGTTACATAGTTAATACGGTTGAAAAAAGACATATGTCTATCAACTTCAACCAAGGGTGTTGGGGTAGGGAAGGTTAGACTTGTCTGCAGGGAACCGGGAGGGTAGGACAGCTGAGGGTTGAAGGAATTGCTTGGACTTCTTTAAAGTGGAACAAAACCCAGCAGCGGCTGGCCTGGAATCTAAAAGATTGGGATGCCTTGCTGTGTGACACCCTCCAGTTCGCCCATAAAGATTCACCTTCAGCGGCGCATGTGTAGGATCTAGTCCAATGAGAGCTGTCTGCTGTGACATCATTTGGCAAGTGGCTCTCTTTGTATACAATGGGGAGCCTGTGCTGCCGCACCCCTGTATCCCCATCAGTGTGCATGCTCTCCTGCCCCAGCCATTCAGATAGGCTGGCCCATTCATGTCAAGGAGATCCACCTGCCAAATGATGTAGTCACAGCCAGTCACAGGACGAGAGCTCATGCATGCGGTGTTGGAGCCTGGATAGATGTGTTTTTGGGAAACTGTATTAAATGTATTCCCCCTAACTGTAAAATATATAACAATTTATATGGCTCATAGAAGTGGGATGCCATTATAAACATATTACACCAAGAGAAGAAGAGACTAAATATAATCCAATCATTCATTCAGTTTGTGCTGATTTCTCCAAATCTATCTATTGGATCTATAGCAGTTAAGACAAATTGCTTTGCTTACAGTACTAAAACAACTACTTTATCTATGTGTCATGAATATTGTCAAAACCTGACTGTGATAATACTTTTTTGCTGTATCGATTTGGCTGATTTAACCCAAATGATGTTTCAGATTTGTTTGGGCCTTTCTGGGAAATTTGCAAAAAATCTATTCTATCTAAATCAATTTGCTCAGACGTTGAAGATGGATGATACACAGTGTATTCCTGTTAGGTAGCCTAGAAAAGTTGAGGTCCTTGAAGATTCCAAATAATTGAATTGTTAAGGCAATCTGATCTGTTGAATCCCCGGTACATTTTTTTGCGTTTGTTCAGAAATGTCGGTACATTACTGGTATAGAACATTGAACATATGTATGTATGCGTTTATAGTTTTGTATTTTTGCACTGCAACCAAACTCAGATTTTGGCCACTACATGTTCCTTTTATGACACAGTAGCGTGCTTAGAACCCTTTCCTTGGCATTGCTTTTTCTATATTTAGAAACATATATAAATGCCTTTTTTTATCTGCCAGCCTGGAGAATGTAAAGTGCCAGTGATATATACTTTTAGGGGGCAGCCTGTGAAACAGAAATCGTTTTTTTTTCTGGGTAGATGAAAGGAGCTAATTTGTGTTGAACAGTTGTTAGAGAGTGGATAGTGTGGCAGTGGTTAGATGAATAGATGGAATGGTTCGTGGGGCCAAAGGAAACTCTGGGCATGGCCAAAACCTTACAAGTTGCTCTTTCAATTCTAAAGGGTTTCTGAATTTTGTGTTATTCATGTTATGAACATTACACCACTGTGAAGATGAATTTACACAATATCCCATTACAAGAAAGCAAGTCTTGGACTTTATGAGTTGATATATATCCAACATATTTTAAACAACGGTAGAAATTGTTCATATTTTTCTCAAGTAGTCTACTCTCTACATCCCTTAAGCGTTTCCCATCCTTGGAAGGTTCCTGCTTGGAATACATTCATACTTTTCAGAGGAAACATGTTTTCTTTCCCTGAGAGAATATTTACTCTGTAACGCATTCTCTTTTTTTCCTCTTCATGCAGCTATATTAGACACAAAAGGTTTATTGATTGGAAGCAAGACAACCATGCAATAAATTAACTCATAAACAATCACAACATTTGTGTTCTGTCTCTTCCTGTGTCACCGAATAACAAAGTACTTATTGCTTGGAGGCAAATTGTTAGTGAGAACCCCTGGAGATATGGAGATCAGATTGTGCCAGGGATCTGTATAGAGATTCTGTATAAGGATGATCATACTTTTATTGTGAAATGTAGACAAAAGAGCACCTTTTTTTTATAACAAATGGACATTACACTAGTATGTGCCTGGTTATTAACTTTTTAATCTAATTCAAATCAGAGTCAGATTTATTCAGCAGGTATACACATTACTAAGCCAGACAGGGATCTATCTGGCTCTTAAGCCACCTAGCTAGATGAGCCCCTAAGCCCCAAGGGTCCTATACAAACTCAAAGGGTGGGGACAGCAAGTGGCCTATGCCCCATGTGTTGGGCTAGTAGCCCTAGGGAAGCGGGGTCAAGGGGACTATTTAAATAATAATTAACAATATTTATTATTAATCAATTACACCCACATTAAAATGTGTTAAAATGATCATTAAAGATCAGGTGAAGCTAAAGTTGACTGCCATTTTCCTCTCAGTCCCCATAGCTTGCTTGAAGATCTCCAGCACTCTAGGTAGTCATTTGTGTGGCCTGTGTACAGCCAGCTCCAATTGAAAACAATGGGTGCTAGCTGTACCCAGGCCATGCCCACACACCAGTCAGAACCAGGGTTGCGGGAGGAGGATGATTAGCGAACAGAGGGGGCAGTAAGGTGGGTGGACTTTTATTTTAAAGCGCATTTCGCATGTGTCAAAGCGGCAGCTCTGTTACTGGAGGACGACAGGCCATGCTGCACACTGATTCTTAATGTGGTTCTTGGGGGGGGGGGATTCTACACACTGCCTGTTATGGAGTTATTGGTGTGTGCACATTTTAGCACACTACTTGGTTCAGAATATTTTTTTCTTATTTTTTCCTCTGGGTGAGGGCATGATGTGTGTACATAGAGACTCATAGATTTCAGTAGGAGCCAGCTTAGTAGGGCCATGCCCACCCACCAGTCTCATACTGGGGCTGTGAGAGAACGATCGATGGCATGGGAACAGTTGGCAGGGTCTGAGTCTGTAGGAAAGTCGCCAAAAGTGGCCACCTTTAAGGCATAACAAATATTGGCAATACCAGTTGTGAAGGAACGATCAGAAACATCACTTAACCAGGTCCAGAGTTTCCCTTTATTCCGCCTGTTCTAAATGCACACGTCCTTAGCTATTCAGGAAAAGATAATTAGCCTGTATGTGTTGAAAAGCACAGAGCACAGACCCCCTGCTGATCCCCTCACACCTTAGGCTGAGAAGAAGCCGTTAGGTCTGCAGATGGTCGACCCCTTGCTGTGAATTTGTCATAGCAAGGATAAGAACCACAGACGATCCGGCACCAACAGAAACTGGACCATAACTGCGCGCCCATGTGTCGCAGCACCAAACCAGTTACAGAATCAGAACCGGCTCACAAAACCGCATAAGGGGATATGTAATTGCGTTCCTAGGAACAAAGGAAAATGGAGATCTAAGGTTCTGAACCACTCAGGAACCTCACTTTTGGACTCATTGGGAGCACAGCATCCAGCCCGATAGTTTGGTACCGCTTACAAGGCCATACAACCCCCCTGCTCCGAGTTATAACCTCTAAAGTGTTTTAGGGCAAAAACACACGCCAGAACCATAGGAGGTGACGGCCCATCCCACAGAGGGGAGGGGGGCAGAGAGCCCTTGCAGCATAAATAGGGTGGTCTTGAACCAGGTAATCGTCACTCATCTGGAGGGGATATGCGGTCAGCATACTGGGGGTGGCCATCATCATCGATAAGCTCTTGACACACCCCTTGTGAGAGCCCCCAATCATCACTACTACTCTGCAACTGCGTACTAAGGTAACTGCTTATTGTTTCTCTGTGTAATGCACTCTATCCTGTAACCATCTCAGAATAGCATTTTGTATCACCTGTAACATATTACGTCATAGCCAAATGCTTGTTAACTCTGCCTAGTGTGCTTATAGCATTAAAACTTATATTTAACCTGAGCGATCTGTTGCCTTAAACCAAGAATCTGTGTGTCCGTGGCTTCGGGCCTTGTATCCCTGGTAGGAGGGGTCGGACAAAGGGTCTTGTGTCGGGAGGTCCCTGGTTTGTAGTGGGACCACGTGACTGCGGTTCCCTGACACCAGTCTATGGTTTTAATACTGAACATTCATCCCACAGTGGGATATCATGTCCATGTTCTTTTATCCATTCAGTACAATTTTAGATGCATTTACATCCATTTAAAAAAAATTATCTAAACTCTCCGGCTTATGTGCTATGAATGTAATTGCAATAGTGGCTAACTGGTCATCACCCTTAATTTAATAACTAAAAACAAACAAAAAGGATTGTTATCCACGATTCCCATCAGATTTACCCGACAGAGCTCCATTCTAGGTCTTAGCTTTATTCAGTTTGTATATTTAGATTGCTACTAAAGCATAATTTTATTAAACTAAAAACGAGTTTAGACACTTTTATTGTAAGGAAGACCTCCCATCTTTTTGTATTAATTTATTGGAAACGTTCTCTAATTCTCATGTCCTTGATATATGTTTGCTATGAGCCTAATATTTAAAGCTGGCCTAAAGTTTACATTTTTTCCCCCAGAGGACTGGATTTGGTGATAGAAGTACTTACATTTTTACAAGTTAACCCCTTATAATCACAATAAAATAAATGAAACCCTCCCAAAATAAATTTTTATTGCAGGTTTTCAATCTGTTGTACCTCTCATGTAAATAAACATGTAAACATGTAAAAACTCTGTATTCCGTATTAACCACTGAGTGACCGTCAACGCTCCTAAAAAACAAAAGGGACTCTCACGTTTTAGACTGACTCTTGCGTTAACAAACTTAGCAGACCAGAAAATGAAGATCTGGTTCAGATTGCGGTCCACAAAACAAAATACACAGCTCACATCTGTGCAGATTGTAGTTCACTTTATCATACCTACTTAGACCCTTACAATAAAAGGTTTATATGGTTCATTCTTCCGTTCACAAAAAAAATACACTGCTTGTATCTCTCTCCTACAGCAACTAGCATTGAATTGCGAGCTGCAATGTGCACCTAAATCCAGACTAGGAGAAAAGCAGTCAGCACTTGTTATTTATTGTGCGCCACAATGTAAACCGATCAATAAACAGTTCACATTGCGGAGTAAATACATATGAAAAGTAGACTTCAGCCCAAATTTTTGCACTGTGTTGTGTTCCAGGAAACTCTGCCTCCCACTGCTAAACTGCAAAAAACATTTTGGCCTTTTGCAATGCTGTAAAAAAAAAAAACTATGGCGAATTGGATAATGCTAAATTCTCTCCATACGTGATTTGTACTTTTCACACTGGTAGGGATATGAGAAGAAATTGTATGGATCTGCAAATATATGGAACAACTCTGTGTGCAGAGCCTTCAGATCTCAGGCAAAAAAAATAGCACGTTCACAGTGCGCACCAATTGAACAAGTGACAGGGTTTGCCATCAAGTCTGATTTTCAGAATTAGCACGTCCACACAAAGAAAAGAAATAAACCAATCACTGCACTCATTCACTGCAATGGAAGGGGTATCCCTGGCCTTGACATGTTCCATCATTTGCAGTGAATAGAGAGGTGTGGCAGTGTCACTGTGATGGGGGATGGGAAGCAGAGGCTGATGGACAGCATGGGGAGTCAATCTCATGGTTACGATTAACTTGTCATTGTGGGCGATGGACCAATCAGCAGATATTTTATAGAGGAACAAACCCTGGCATGCTGGGCTTCCCAAATCCCAGATCAGGATGCGGATGTGGATTCATATTAATTGTATTGATTTTAATGATTATTCAGGCATTTTTTGTAATATACAATAATATACAATAATTTTGCTATTATTCTTTAATATGGCTCTTACTTCCCCCAAGCCTGCGATGCTCTGCCGATGTTTCGCTGTTAAATATGTGCTACAATGGTTAGCTGTAGCAGTTTTGGCCGCATACCAACATATGTGGTCCTCCCTGTACGGCGCATGATAGCGCGTCTCCTGTTGCCGCGGTTACATGCAGACCAGTGTCTGCATGACTGTGTCACGTGAATAGAGCATAGTTTGTACATCATGACACATTATGCAGCGGGACTTTCGGAGGCGGCGGAACGCGCCGAGCCGGCGTCGAGGCGGAGACTCGAGCTCGCAGGTGGAGGGGTAAGTATATATAAGAGCCTCAGCACACATTTTAAACTTACCCTCACCCTGTGAAGCGGCATGGGAGCCACGGGCGCGGGTGTTTGATGCGTTCCTCCTCCCTTGATGCATTGTATTGGCAGACTGCCCGATGACTAAGTGGTAACCCTATGAATGCTTACTGGCACATGTATTGCTGTTTATGCATATATTTTTTGTCTTTATTGATAATATTTGTTGAGAGCATTGGTCTTTTTGGAGTAGAGGTTTTGTGCAATACACATTTATGCATTTTGTACATTTGGATATGAATTACGGGTATATGTTTATTATGCAGTAGTCACTTTATTATTATTTATTGCACTTTAGTGTTTACTTGAGTATTATTGAGTAATATATTTAGAAACATATTAGCACTTTATATTTATATTTGTAGTTTTTTTAGATACACACATAGGATTTTTCAATTGGCTCTTGACTATTTAATTTAATTAGTTTTTTGTTGTCGATTTTGGATATGTTCATTTAGGGCAGACTGTTACTTATGTGTATTGAGATCTTCAATATTATGGTGTTTCACTATGGTATATACTTTTTGAGATTACATGGGGGAGTATCTTGGTTTTAAATGTCTTGTGTTGTATATGTAATTTTTAATTAGCTTTTTGGTCTTGAATAAAATGTTTTGATGTGTAAAGATTAGTTTGTTGATATGTACTGTTTCTGGTGCTCCTTATTGGGAGAGAGGTGGGGTGAATCCACGTCCACTCCTATCTTTATTGTTTGGTTGTAAAGAGTGAGCACATACACTATTTGATTATAAATAAGTGGTGCACCCCATAGTATTCATAACTTGTCATTGTGGGCGATGGACCGATCAGCAGATATTTTAAAGAGGAACACACCCTGGCATGCTGGGCTTCCCAAATCCCAAATCAGGATGGCCCCTTGTGTGACCCCTCCCCCAGGTCGGTTCACAACTTACCTTTTCGGTAGCTCTCACTGAGATATAAACAATTGTGCCGCATCCCCAGCAACTCTGGGTTTAGGCATGGGAGCATTCCCAGTCATTGGGGAGCACGCCCCCAATCGAATTAAGAACTTGTTCTTGATCACCGGTGCCCGAGTGTAAACAGCACAGTATTACTAATATGCATAAGCCACTGATTGGACGAGAGCCCGTACATGCCATAAAAGTCGTAGAAGGATGTCGTCCCAGGCAGAATATGTTTTATGGGTGATTTCCTGGGCACCACAAATCAGGATGTCCCAGGGGCAAGAAACAAAACCAGGGATAGTCAATATCCACAGGTTTATTCCATGGTAAGGCTAATTCACTGAATCAACATCTATGGATCAGTATTTTTTTTTTCTGACCTTGGTCTTGAATCAGTAAACTTGCCTTCAAATATATCCTGAAAATAAGGATTATTTCATTCTTCAAGTAATTCAGTAAAGGGAGAAAGTTAGGTAAGGATTTGCCCCTAAAACCTTTACTAGAGTAAATGTGACAACCTATTGTCTAATCTAATTTATATTTTCAATTTTATATATTCAATTATTACCAAACCTTAAAGGGGTTGCCAAGCCAAAAATTTAAAAAGGCACCACTCACCTTTTGCCCAGTGCAGCTCCACGGCCCAGAACCTCTGGTGTATAACTCACCGAGTGTAAGTCCTCTTTGGTTCAAGATGACTGGTATGAAAGTGTCAAGTTTACGCCTCACTGGGTGCTCGCTCTTGTTATATTGGTAAGTTGTACACAGGTGGGTTTTATAGTCAGTGGAACATTTAGACTGCCCATGGTGAAAGTTTTAGGAGTTAATACCCAACATATGTGCACTTTTAAGTATTCATAAATACCTGTAATGATCTCTCTTTTTTGAATCACATATTTTATCTCATGCTTTATTCCACAAGTAGGAGTAGATTATGATATATTTCTAATATTCTAAACAAGAGCATTGAACATCCTGGTGGAACCAATAGTTTTGGGAAATGCTTTAAAAGGTGTAAAGAGATCAATTGCATGGGCCCAGGACCGGTGCCAGCACAAGGCAAACCTGGGCAAGTGAAAGGGCCCCTGGCATCTTCAGGGGCCCGCTCAGGCTCTCACTTGGCCATATTATTATTTCACAAAGAACCTGAACCAACGAATGCCAGGTGTTGTGTGCAGACCTGCTCATGGCTGGCCTCAGCAACAGTGTAGAAGGTGGCATGGAATGGAGGGCAGTTGATGGAAGCTCAGAAGGTGGTGAGAACCAGGTGACGACTGACAGCAATGATGAAGTCTTTAGTGGCAGCAGAGCAAGCAGTAAGGGGTGAAGGGTGCTTGGTGGCAGTAGAGAATGCAACAAGGACTAGAGGACAATTGGTGGCTACAGGGAAGGCAATAAGGACTAGAGGATGATTGGTGGCTAGAGGGAAGGCAATAAGGAATGGAGGGCGATCAGGAGCAGATGATGACCTATTTGTGGCAGTGGATCTGAAAGGTGCATCATGTGATACACTACTTTAGGGCCCACTAAGACTCTTTTGCCCAGTGTTCCATACAAATACTGTATTTTTGGCACTATAAAATGCATCTAGGGTTTAGAGGAGGAAAAAAAAAATATTTTTAACCAAATGTTGAGCCCACCACTCCAGAACCCAAAAGCAGAAAAGCAGACAGTGCGCTGAATCCCCCACCCCCCACCAAATCCCCAATCACCACATAAAAAGCAATGTGCAGAATCCCCCACAATCCCCCCCCCCAATAATTCCATAACAGGCAGTGTGTAGATTTTAAGAAAAGTACTCATCTTATGGGCGCTCCTTGCTCTGCTGATCATCCTACCGCAGCTCTGATTCCGGGTTGCGAGTGGCCCTGGTCTGTGGGCAGCAGGCGTCCCTTGTTTTCAATGGATGCTGGCCGTACACAGGCCAAGCCCACTCACCAGAACCAGGGCAGCAGAAGTGCGCTCAGTGTCATGGGACCACCAGCAGGATAGGTGCACTTTTCCTTTACAGTTGATCCATAAGAAGCACCAACATTTTCCCCCAACTTTTGTGCTTCTTGGAGAGCGAAAAATAAAATATATTTCTGTTTTAGGAAAGCACTCTCGCTTGTACCTTTAAATACATTTTTTTCAGTCTCTTTAAGTCCCAGCATGCAGAATCCCCCCCCCCCCCAGAACCCCATAATAGGCAGTGTGCACAATTGCCCCAATCACCTCATAACAGACAGTGTGCAGAATCCCCCTCAGTCACCCCATAAAAGGCAGTGTGCAGAATCCCTCCAAATCACCCCATAACTGGCAGTACCGCGCCATACTGCGCCATACCATTATGGGCAATGCTGTGTCTGCTTCTTAGTAGCTGGAACTGTGCCCCCATGAGCCCAATATTTGGGAATGAGGGGCATGTCATATGGCCTGCACCACTAAGAGTGGCCCAGTCCATCTTTCGAAAACAAGGTGTATGGTATATCGTCACCTCCATAAACAATGGTCTCGGTACCCAGCTCTCCGTGCTAGCCCAACTGCCCGTATCTAGCTTACAGTTGCTAGGAGGGTTTAGGTGCTCTTTGAAAAGCCGTGTTTGGAGAACGTTTTATTTGCACTGAATCATGTGTTCCATTTATCATTTCTCACCTCAACATAATAACAAATAAATAAAAATGTGAAAACTTGCAGTAAACCTGCCTTTTTACCACAGGTATCATCATGTCAGACATGCATTTTATGGTGAAGCTATATGGGCCTTTCTACTAAGTTGATTGTGGTTAGGGATGAGCGAATCGATCCGGACGAACCCGGATTCGATCCGAATTTCAGGAAAAATTCGATTCGGATCGAATCCGAATTTCCCCGCGATTCGATCACTCGAAGTTTTCCTTTAACATCCATTCATTTACATTACAGGCATTCTAAGATGGCGGGCGGGACATGTCTGGACATGTATCCCGCGCCAGTGCAAGCTGGGGCAGTCACATGCAGCCTATCAGCAGCCAGCAAGCCCGGTGACGTCACACAGCGGTATTTAACGGCGGCCATCTTGCTTTTCCTCATTTCTCTATTGCATTCGTGACAGACAGACAGAACGCTGTGTAGCTGAGGCAGTTAGACAGGCTGGAGACAGGGACAGACAGGGACAGGCTGGAGACAGGCAGGAGACAGGCAGGAGACAGACAGGAGACAGACAGAAAGCCAGGGAAAGGTAGGAAAAACGGAGCTGGCTGACAGGGAGATTTTTTTTTTTTCATCCAGCCTTTGTTAGCGTTTTCAGGCTGCTTATAGTAACTAACTGTGCATATATACTGAACTGATCTTAAGTCTGCTGTGAGGCATCCCATTCTGTGACTAAAGCAGCCTCTGTTTAAGACCATATAAGCATTTGCTCTAATCATATTTGAAATTAGGCCTGATAAAGACACTTTTGCTGGCCAAAGCACTACTGTACCCTGGCAGCTCGATTCCTGCCCGGGGCATCCCATTCTGTGACTAAAGCAGCCTCTGTTTAAGACCATATAAGCATTTGCTCTAATCATATTTGAAATTAGGCCTGATAAAGACACTTTTGCTGGCCAAAGCACTACTGTACCCTGGCAGCTCGATTCCTGCCCGGGGCATCCCATTCTGTGACTAAAGCAGCCTCTGTTTAAGACCATATAAGCATTTGCTCTAATCATATTTGAAATTAGGCCTGATAAAGACACTTTTGCTGGCCAAAGCACTACTGTACCCTGGCAGCTCGATTCCTGCCCGGGGCATCCCATTCTGTGACTAAAGCAGCCTCTGTTTAAGACCATATAAGCATTTGCTCTAATCATATTTGAAATTAGGCCTGATAAAGACACTTTTGCTGGCCAAAGCACTACTGTACCCTGGCAGCTCGATTCCTGCCCGGGGCATCCCATTCTGTGACTAAAGCAGCCTCTGTTTAAGACCATATAAGCATTTGCTCTAATCATATTTGAAATTAGGCCTGATAAAGACACTTTTGCTGGCCAAAGCACTACTGTACCCTGGCAGCTCGATTCCTGCCCGGGGCATCCCATTCTGTGACTAAAGCAGCCTCTGTTTAAGACCATATAAGCATTTGCTCTAATCATATTTGAAATTAGGCCTGATAAAGACACTTTTGCTGGCCAAAGCACTACTGTACCCTGGCAGCTCGATTCCTGCCCGGGGCATCCCATTCTGTGACTAAAGCAGCCTCTGTTTAAGACCATATAAGCATTTGCTCTAATCATATTTGAAATTAGGCCTGATAAAGACACTTTTGCTGGCCAAAGCACTACTGTACCCTGGCAGCTCGATTCCTGCCCGGGGCATCCCATTCTGTGACTAAAGCAGCCTCTGTTTAAGACCATATAAGCATTTGCTCTAATCATATTTGAAATTAGGCCTGATAAAGACACTTTTGCTGGCCAAAGCACTACTGGACCCTGGCAGCTCGATTCCTGCCCGGGGCATCCCATTCTGTGACTAAAGCAGCCTCTGTTTAAGACCATATAAGCATTTGCTCTAATCATATTTGAAATTAGGCCTGATAAAGACACTTTTGCTGGCCAAAGCACTACTGTACCCTGGCAGCTCGATTCCTGCCCGGGGCATCCCATTCTGTGACTAAAGCAGCCTCTGTTTAAGACCATATAAGCATTTGCTCTAATCATATTTGAAATTAGGCCTGATAAAGACACTTTTGCTGGCCAAAGCACTACTGTACCCTGGCAGCTCGATTCCTGCCCGGGGCATCCCATTCTGTGACTAAAGCAGCCTCTGTTTAAGACCATATAAGCATTTGCTCTTATCATATTTGAAATTAGGCCTGATAAAGACACTTTTGCTGGCCAAAGCACTACTGTACCCTGGCAGCTCGATTCCTGCCCGGGGCATCCCATTCTGTGACTAAAGCAGCCTCTGTTTAAGACCATATAAGCATTTGCTCTAATCATATTTGAAATTAGGCCTGATAAAGACACTTTTGCTGGCCAAAGCACTACTGTACCCTGGCAGCTCGATTCCTGCCCGGGGCATCCCATTCTGTGACTAAAGCAGCCTCTGTTTAAGACCATATAAGCATTTGCTCTAATCATATTTGAAATTAGGCCTGATAAAGACACTTTTGCTGGCCAAAGCACTACTGTACCCTGGCAGCTCGATTCCTGCCCGGGGCATCCCATTCTGTGACTAAAGCAGCCTCTGTTTAAGACCATATAAGCATTTGCTCTAATCATATTTGAAATTAGGCCTGATAAAGACACTTTTGCTGGCCAAAGCACTACTGTACCCTGGCAGCTCGATTCCTGCCCGGGGCATCCCATTCTGTGACTAAAGCAGCCTCTGTTTAAGACCATATAAGCATTTGCTCTAATCATATTTGAAATTAGGCCTGATAAAGACACTTTTGCTGGCCAAAGCACTACTGGACCCTGGCAGCTCGATTCCTGCCCGGGGCATCCCATTCTGTGACTAAAGCAGCCTCTGTTTAAGACCATATAAGCATTTGCTCTTATCATATTTGAAATTAGGCCTGATAAAGACACTTTTGCTGGCCAAAGCACTACTGTACCCTGGCAGCTCGATTCCTGCCCGGGGCATCCCATTCTGTGACTAAAGCAGCCTCTGTTTAAGACCATATAAGCATTTGCTCTAATCATATTTGAAATTAGGCCTGATAAAGACACTTTTGCTGGCCAAAGCACTACTGTACCCTGGCAGCTCGATTCCTGCCCGGGGCATCCCATTCTGTAACTAAAGCAGCCTCTGTTTAAGACCATATAAGCATTTGCTCTTATCATATTTGAAATTAGGCCTGATAAAGACACTTTTGCTGGCCAAAGCACTACTGTACCCTGGCAGCTCGATTCCTGCCCGGGGCATCCCATTCTGTGACTAAAGCAGCCTCTGTTTAAGACCATATAAGCATTTGCTCTAATCATATTTGAAATTAGGCCTGATAAAGACACTTTTGCTGGCCAAAGCACTACTGTACCCTGGCAGCTCGATTCCTGCCCGGGGCATCCCATTCTGTGACTAAAGCAGCCTCTGTTTAAGACCATATAAGCATTTGCTCTAATCATATTTGAAATTAGGCCTGATAAAGACACTTTTGCTGGCCAAAGCACTACTGTACCCTGGCAGCTCGATTCCTGCCCGGGGCATCCCATTCTGTGACTAAAGCAGCCTCTGTTTAAGACCATATAAGCATTTGCTCTTATCATATTTGAAATTAGGCCTGATAAAGACACTTTTGCTGGCCAAAGCACTACTGTACCCTGGCAGCTCGATTCCTGCCCGGGGCATCCCATTCTGTGACTAAAGCAGCCTCTGTTTAAGACCATATAAGCATTTGCTCTAATCATATTTGAAATTAGGCCTGATAAAGACACTTTTGCTGGCCAAAGCACTACTGTACCCTGGCAGCTCGATTCCTGCCCGGGGCATCCCATTCTGTGACTAAAGCAGCCTCTGTTTAAGACCATATAAGCATTTGCTCTTATCATATTTGAAATTAGGCCTGATAAAGACACTTTTGCTGGCCAAAGCACTACTGTACCCTGGCAGCTCGATTCCTGCCCGGGGCATCCCATTCTGTGACTAAAGCAGCCTCTGTTTAAGACCATATAAGCATTTGCTCTAATCATATTTGAAATTAGGCCTGATAAAGACACTTTTGCTGGCCAAAGCACTACTGTACCCTGGCAGCTCGATTCCTGCCCGGGGCATCCCATTCTGTGACTAAAGCAGCCTCTGTTTAAGACCATATAAGCATTTGCTCTTATCATATTTGAAATTAGGCCTGATAAAGACACTTTTGCTGGCCAAAGCACTACTGTACCCTGGCAGCTCGATTCCTGCCCGGGGCATCCCATTCTGTGACTAAAGCAGCCTCTGTTTAAGACCATATAAGCATTTGCTCTAATCATATTTGAAATTAGGCCTGATAAAGACACTTTTGCTGGCCAAAGCACTACTGTACCCTGGCAGCTCGATTCCTGCCCGGGGCATCCCATTCTGTGACTAAAGCAGCCTCTGTTTAAGACCATATAAGCATTTGCTCTAATCATATTTGAAATTAGGCCTGATAAAGACACTTTTGCTGGCCAAAGCACTACTGTACCCTGGCAGCTCGATTCCTGCCCGGGGCATCCCATTCTGTGACTAAAGCAGCCTCTGTTTAAGACCATATAAGCATTTGCTCTAATCATATTTGAAATTAGGCCTGATAAAGACACTTTTGCTGGCCAAAGCACTACTGTACCCTGGCAGCTCGATTCCTGCCCGGGGCATCCCATTCTGTGACTAAAGCAGCCTCTGTTTAAGACCATATAAGCATTTGCTCTAATCATATTTGAAATTAGGCCTGATAAAGACACTTTTGCTGGCCAAAGCACTACTGTACCCTGGCAGCTCGATTCCTGCCCGGGGCATCCCATTCTGTGACTAAAGCAGCCTCTGTTTAAGACCATATAAGCATTTGCTCTAATCATATTTGAAATTAGGCCTGATAAAGACACTTTTGCTGGCCAAAGCACTACTGTACCCTGGCAGCTCGATTCCTGCCCGGGGCATCCCATTCTGTGACTAAAGCAGCCTCTGTTTAAGACCATATAAGCATTTGCTCTTATCATATTTGAAATTAGGCCTGATAAAGACACTTTTGCTGGCCAAAGCACTACTGTACCCTGGCAGCTCGATTCCTGCCCGGGGCATCCCATTCTGTGACTAAAGCAGCCTCTGTTTAAGACCATATAAGCATTTGCTCTAATCATATTTGAAATTAGGCCTGATAAAGACACTTTTGCTGGCCAAAGCACTACTGTACCCTGGCAGCTCGATTCCTGCCCGGGGCATCCCATTCTGTGACTAAAGCAGCCTCTGTTTAAGACCATATAAGCATTTGCTCTTATCATATTTGAAATTAGGCCTGATAAAGACACTTTTGCTGGCCAAAGCACTACTGTACCCTGGCAGCTCGATTCCTGCCCGGGGCATCCCATTCTGTGACTAAAGCAGCCTCTGTTTAAGACCATATAAGCATTTGCTCTTATCATATTTGAAATTAGGCCTGATAAAGACACTTTTGCTGGCCAAAGCACTACTGTACCCTGGCAGCTCGATTCCTGCCCGGGGCATCCCATTCTGTGACTAAAGCAGCCTCTGTTTAAGACCATATAAGCATTTGCTCTAATCATATTTGAAATTAGGCCTGATAAAGACACTTTTGCTGGCCAAAGCACTACTGTACCCTGGCAGCTCGATTCCTGCCCGGGGCATCCCATTCTGTGACTAAAGCAGCCTCTGTTTAAGACCATATAAGCATTTGCTCTAATCATATTTGAAATTAGGCCTGATAAAGACACTTTTGCTGGCCAAAGCACTACTGTACCCTGGCAGCTCGATTCCTGCCCGAGGCATCCCATTCTGTGACTAAAGCTGCCTCTGTTTAAGACCATATAAGCATTTGCTCTTATCATATTTGAAATTAGGCCTGATAAAGACACTTTTGCTGGCCAAAGCACTACTGTACCCTGGCAGCTCGATTCCTGCCCGGGGCATCCCATTCTGTGACTAAAGCAGCCTCTGTTTAAGACCATATAAGCATTTGCTCTAATCATATTTGAAATTAGGCCTGATAAAGACACTTTTGCTGGCCAAAGCACTACTGTACCCTGGCAGCTCGATTCCTGCCCGGGGCATCCCATTCTGTGACTAAAGCAGCCTCTGTTTAAGACCATATAAGCATTTGCTCTTATCATATTTGAAATTAGGCCTGATAAAGACACTTTTGCTGGCCAAAGCACTACTGTACCCTGGCAGCTCGATTCCTGCCCGGGGCATCCCATTCTGTGACTAAAGCAGCCTCTGTTTAAGACCATATAAGCATTTGCTCTAATCATATTTGAAATTAGGCCTGATAAAGACACTTTTGCTGGCCAAAGCACTACTGTACCCTGGCAGCTCGATTCCTGCCCGGGGCATCCCATTCTGTGACTAAAGCAGCCTGTTTAAGACCATATAAGCATTTGCTCTTATCATATTTGAAATTAGGCCTGATAAAGACACTTTTGCTGGCCAAAGCACTACTGTACCCTGGCAGCTCGATTCCTGCCCGGGGCATCCCATTCTGTGACTAAAGCAGCCTCTGTTTAAGACCATATAAGCATTTGCTCTTATTATATTTATATTATAAGACACTTTTGCTGGGCATAGGCTTACTGCTGCCTGCCAGGTGCACTTCTGTTGAGGCATCCCATTCTGTAACATAGCATACCCCTCTTTATTTACACTAAGCAGCTCTCTTATTTACACTAAGCAGGCCTGTTGGAGGCTGAGTGTTACTGCTCACTTTTGGTGTGCATTATATTCTGTTTCATATAGACCCACCGCTGCCCGGGGTTTTTTTAAATATCACCTACTACCACGCCAGTTAGACTATGTCGGGCAGACAAGTGCCTGGAAGTGAAAAGAGGAGTGGCAGAGGCCAAGATTCCGCAGGAAGAGCTCGCATCAGACTGGGGGCCAGTAGCAGCAGGAGTCACGCTGAGAGACCTAATCTGCCAGTATCTGCTAGCGGTCGGGTCTCCACCAGTAACGCATCTGCCGTGGTAGATTGGTTGACGCGCTCATCAACAACATCATCACAACTTACGTCTGAGACCCCCAGTCTAGGGTCGGTAGGTTCCTCTGACACAACCCTGAGTTGGCATGCCCCGAGAGCAGTCCCTGTCCTCCCATTGCCTCTGTCCTACGCCGTTCCCTCCCCCAGCGACGTATCCTATGCTTTGGGTTCAGCTCCACTCTTTAGTGAGGAGGACCATCAGATAGAGGACAGTCAGCAGCTACTGCCCAGCCAAGAAATGGAGGTGGCTTCTTTAGCTAGGCAGACAAATAGTGATGTGGACAGTGTCGTGGGTGCTGCGAGCGTTCCAGCTCCTGCGCCAGACACTGTTGACGAATCCACGAACATCAGTGACGTACAGCCACAACCCGGTGATGATGATGATGATGACGATGAAGCCGATCGCACTTGGGAGCCGGGTGATGAAGGGGCTTCATCGTCATCATCAGGAGAAGAGGGGTGCAGGTTGCCCCGGAGTCAGCAGCTGAGGCAGCAAAGTGGTAGCAGTCAGCATGGGGGCACAATTCCAAAGGCTGGAGCCGGCCGGGGCCGGGGCCGGGGTAGAGCACCTGCTGTGCGGCAGTCTACCTTATCGGGAGGTAGTGGAGCAGGGGTTCCTGGAGTTGGCAACAGCAGCAGTGAATCAGTGAGGCCAGGGGGTGGGAAAAGTAGCTACTCGGCAGTGTGGCAGTTTTTCCTGAGGCATCCGCAGGAGGGTAACATGGCCACATGCAAGATATGTAGGCAAAAGGTGAAGCGTGGCCAGGGTCCAAATGTTGGCACCACGGCCCTGCGTCAACATATGATGCGTCACCATAAAACGACCTGGGAGAACCGAGGCTCCCAAGGGGTGGTCCAGTCTGCTTCCTCACCAAGTGAGCTCCCAATTTCTGCCAGCCAAGGCTCCAGCACCTCAGCCGAAGGCAGCTGTGCGTCATACCCATCCTCTGTCGCTCCTGCTCCTCCTCCTCCTCCTCCAAGTCATGCATCCCGCCAGCAATCCATCAGCGAAGCCATGTCCAAGAGACAGCAGTATGCGCCCACTCATCCTACGGCGCAGAAGCTGAATGTGCTCCTGTCCAAGTTGCTGGTGCTGCAGTCGCTCCCTTTTCAGGTGGTGGAATCTGCACCTTTCAGAGAACTGATGGCTTGTGCCGAGCCGAGGTGGAGAGTCCCAAGCCGTCATTTCTTTGCCAAGAAGGCAGTACCAGCGCTGCACACTTTTGTTGAACAGAAGGTGGGCCAGTCCTTGAGCCTGTCGGTGTGTAGCAAAATACATGGCAGCGCCGACATCTGGAGCTGTAACTACGGTCAGGGGCAGTACATGTCGTTTACGGCCCACTGGGTGAATGTGGTCCCTTTGCAGCAGCAACTTGGACAGGTCACGCCGCTTCGGCCTCCGCGCTCTCTGCCCATTGGGCCTGTGACACCGTGCGACTCGGCCTCCTCATCCTCCGCCATCTCCTCACCCTCCACTGTAGGCTCAAGTCTCAGTGCCCCTCCAGTCTACCATGTGTGCAGGGCACGGAGGTGTCACGCAGTGCTTCACATGGTTTGTCTTGGCGAACGGAGTCACACAGGGGAGGAACTGCTTAAATGTATTCATCAGGAAATCCAAACATGGCTTACTCCGAGAAAACTTAAAATGGGAATCATGGTTACCGACAATGGGAAGAACATTTTGTCTGCGCTGCGCCAAGGAAGCCTGACCCATGCCCCCTGCATGGCTCACGTCTTCAATCTGGTTGTCAAGCGGTTTCTGAAGTGTTCCCCCCATCTGCAGGACATCCTAACAACTTCACGGAAACTTTGCATGCACTTCAGCCACTCCTACACTGCCAAACACACCCTTCTTGAGCTACAGCGTCAGAATGGTATCCCCCAACATAGTCTGATTTGCGATGTTTCCACCCGTTGGAATTCCACCCTTCACATGTTGGACCGATTATATGAACAGAGAAAAGCCATCACGGATTTCCTGATGATCCAAGCAGATAGGGGGACTCCCCTGTGTAACTTCAATGTCAACCAGTGGCAGCTCATACGTGACACCTGCCGTTTGCTCAGGCCCTTTGAGGAAGCCACTTTATTTGTCAGTCGGCAGGATTACGGGATGAACGACGTGATTCCACTGCTTCATGTACTACAGCACATGTTGGAAACCATGGCTGGTCAGGGCACTGGAGACATGGCGTTTACATCTTACGGCCACATGAACCCCCTTGGAGCTGAACTGGAGGAGGAGGAGGAGGAAGAGGAGGAGGAGGAGTTACCCAGCGAAACACAGTTTAGGCTTGGCGAAATGGCTGGTTTATCTAGTCAGCGGACAGGAGAGGAGGAGCAGGAGCAGCCAGAGGAGCTAGAGGTTTTTGAGGAAGGAGAGACAGAGGACCCGGGCACACCGTGGCAGTATGCAGTGGAGATGGAGACAGGTAGTCCATCCGAGTCACTTGCGCAAATGGCACGAAGCATGCTCACGTGCTTGCGTAGTGACCCCAGAATTGTTTCCATCTGTCGGCGGGATGACTTCTGGCTGTCCACCTTATTGGACCCTCGCTTCCGGCACAAAATGGGGGCATTTTTTAAACCCACCGAGAGGGAGGACAAACTCAACTACTACAAAGACATTCTACGTAGGCAGTTGGCCGATGCCTATCTGCGCCATGGTCCATACTCTCGCAGGTCTGACTCGAGGGGACCTCTGCGCTCACCTTCCACTGCCATGGCCGCTGGGGGGGTTGGCAGCAGCAGCAGCAGAAGCTCCATCAGCAGCAGCAGCCTCAGTCTTCAGTCGCTAATGAGTAGCTTTCTACACCCGCATAGTGAGGCTACTCATGAGCAGCAGGAAGACCTGGAGCAGGACCTGAACCAGCAGGTCATGTCATACTTTGACATGACCATGCCAACACACCTTGAGGATCCGCTGGACTTCTGGGCAGCCAAACTTGATTTGTGGCCGCAACTAGCAGAGTTTGCCCTGGAAAAGCTGTCCTGCCCGGCAAGTAGCGTGCCATCTGAGCGGGTGTTTAGTGCGGCGGGGGCCATAGTTACGGCGAGGAGAACTCGTCTGTCAACTAAAAATGTGGAGAGACTCACCTTTGTCAAAATGAATCAGGGATGGATCAGCCAGGATTTCCACCCACCAATGCCTGATGCATGCGACTAGATTCAGCATGGTGCCACGTTTTACACTTTCCAAATGGTGCAAAACATATTTATGTCTTTAGGCCATTTTTTGGGCTCCTGCTGCTGCTACTGTCAACTCCTGCCAACTCCAGGGTGTGATTCATCCAATTTTTGGGCTCCTGAAGCCAACTCCAGTGTATATTTGGGCTCCTGCTGCTGCTGCTGTCAACTCCTGCCAACTCCAGGGTGTGATTCATCCAATTTTTGGGCTCCTGAAGCCAACTCCAGTGTATATTTGGGCTCCTGCTGCTGCTGCTGCCAACTTCTGCCAACTCCAGGGTGTGATTCATCCAATTTTTGGGCTCCTGAAGCCAACTCCAGTGTATATTTGGGCTCCTGCTGCTGCTGCTGCCAACTTCTGCCAACTCCAGGGTGTGATTCATCCAATTTTTGGGCTCCTGAAGCCAACTCCAGTGTATATTTGGGCTCCTGCTGCTGCTGCTGCCAACTTCTGCCAACTCCAGGGTGTGATTCATCCAATTTTTGGGCTCCTGAAGCCAACTCCAGTGTATATTTGGGCTCCTGCTGCTGCTGCTGTCAACTCCTGCCAACTCCAGGGTGTGATTCATCCAATTGTTGGGCTCCTGAAGCCAACTCCAGTGTATATTTGGGCTCCTGCTGCTGCTGCTGTCAACTCCTGCCAACTCCAGGGTGTGATTCATCCAATTTTTGGGCTCCTGAAGCCAACTCCAGTGTATATTTGGGCTCCTGCTGCTGCTGCTGTCAACTCCTGCCAACTCCAGGGTGTGATTCATCCAATTTTTGGGCTCCTGAAGCCAACTCCAGTGTATATTTGGGCTCCTGCTGCTGCTGCTGCCAACTTCTGCCAACTCCAGGGTGTGATTCATCCAATTTTTGGGCTCCTGAAGCCAACTCCAGTGTATATTTGGGCTCCTGCTGCTGCTGCTGCCAACTTCTGCCAACTCCAGGGTGTGATTCATCCAATTTTTGGGCTCCTGAAGCCAACTCCAGTGTATATTTGGGCTCCTGCTGCTGCTGCTGCCAACTTCTGCCAACTCCAGGGTGTGATTCATCCAATTTTTGGGCTCCTGAAGCCAACTCCAGTGTATATTTGGGCTCCTGCTGCTGCTGCTGTCAACTCCTGCCAACTCCAGGGTGTGATTCATCCAATTTTTGGGCTCCTGAAGCCAACTCCAGTGTATATTTGGGCTCCTGCTGCTGCTACTGTCAACTCCTGCCAACTCCAGGGTGTGATTCATCCAATTTTTGGGCTCCTGAAGCCAACTCCAGTGTATATTTGGGCTCCTGCTGCTGCTGCTGTCAACTCCTGCCAACTCCAGGGTGTGATTCATCCAATTTTTGGGCTCCTGAAGCCAACTCCAGTGTATATTTGGGCTCCTGCTGCTGCTGCTGCCAACTTCTGCCAACTCCAGGGTGTGATTCATCCAATTTTTGGGCTCCTGAAGCCAACTCCAGTGTATATTTGGGCTCCTGCTGCTGCTGCTGTCAACTCCTGCCAACTCCAGGGTGTGATTCATCCAATTTTTGGGCTCCTGAAGCCAACTCCAGTGTATATTTGGGCTCCTGCTGCTGCTGCTGTCAACTCCTGCCAACTCCAGGGTGTGATTCATCCAATTTTTGGGCTCCTGAAGCCAACTCCAGTGTATATTTGGGCTCCTGCTGCTGCTGCTGCCAACTTCTGCCAACTCCAGGGTGTGATTCATCCAATTTTTGGGCTCCTGAAGCCAACTCCAGTGTATATTTGGGCTCCTGCTGCTGCTGCTGCCAACTTCTGCCAACTCCAGGGTGTGATTCATCCAATTTTTGGGCTCCTGAAGCCAACTCCAGTGTATATTTGGGCTCCTGCTGCTGCTGCTGTCAACTCCTGCCAACTCCAGGGTGTGATTCATCCAATTTTTGGGCTCCTGAAGCCAACTCCAGTGTATATTTGGGCTCCTGCTGCTGCTGCTGTCAACTCCTGCCAACTCCAGGGTGTGATTCATCCAATTTTTGGGCTCCTGAAGCCAACTCCAGTGTATATTTGGGCTCCTGCTGCTGCTACTGTCAACTCCTGCCAACTCCAGGGTGTGATTCATCCAATTTTTGGGCTCCTGAAGCCAACTCCAGTGTATATTTGGGCTCCTTCTGCCCCTCATAGTGATGCCACTTCAACTCTCTGCAATTGTGCCGCTCTGCGATTCTATTAGCGATGCCTCTGATCTGCATGTGATATTTCTTAAAAGTATTATTTAACTAACCCAGCACGCATCCTGTGCGTGTTACAGCAAGGCTGAATGGTTTACAACCCTATTGAGGCTGTAGGAGGCTCAGAAATAGCCGTTTTTAATAGCGATTCGTCGCGAATTTATTCGGGTCGAAACGATTTTTGTCGGAAAATTCGGCGAATCAGTCGAATCGAATTTTTCAAAAGTTCGCTCATCTCTAATTGTGGTCTCATCCTGGAAAGGAATCTATACATTTATAAGAAATTCCTATCAAGGAAAGAATGGATTTCATGTGGGAGATTATTTGTTGCTTATAAAAGCAAGATAGCCCTTTCCTGTGTAGTAGAATGATGGCACGGCTCCAGCACATCACAGCAATACAGCTTTTAGTATGATCCGCCGCCAAGTACAGCAAAATAAAGGGAGCATCTCTGCTGATCAGCAAAATACAGAGTCTTCTAGCCAGCAGGGATATGTCATGGCTTCAGGCGGAATCCGCTATCTTTATTTTATTGCGTTGACCACATTCTGAGATGCTGAGGGTCAGTGGAGGGTCACAGGGGGAAAAAATCCCACTTCGAGATACTTTGTTGTATAGATTATAATAATATTCCCATTCACAGGAAGTGTTTTTGTTTGGGAGAGCTGTATGAATTCCCTGGAATACTAATGCATTTTGTTCTTATTTTATATAGATAATAGTATTATATATCATGAATACTTTAAACATCTAATATATACTTTTATATTTGCAGGGAGTTGCTTCACCACACATTGAAGTGTTAAAGCAGACCTTAACAATGGTTTTCTGTCACCTGGGTTTTGGTCTGCTTTACTGGGCATCCAGTTTAGGACCCCCCGTTCCCGATTCACCTGGTATTCTTACCTCTCCAGCATTCCCACTGTGCATGTGCAGGCTCTCTTCCAACCAGAATAGATTGTCAGGAGTGGAGTGCCGGACATCTTCCACCATACATGCCCATGCTGGCATTCAGATAGGCCTGAGGCAGGAGCATCAACCAAAAGCTGCTGGAGAAGCCACCGACCCGCATATGTATCATGTATACTGGGGTGTTTCAAAGAGGGGGTAATCCCAAATCGCGATGTCCTGGTGACAGAGATTCATCTCAGGATTATTTTGGTCTGAACATATAAATGAGTTGGCGCTATTTAAGAGATTTTACTAGCAGGATATGTAGTGTGAAACCCCCCGGGTTTCCATGTATACTCCCTACACACCCACAGCTGCAGCAATGTTTTACCATACTCCCCCTTGCTTGCACAGGACCACTGGTAGACATTCAAGTCTGCAGAGCATGGTAAGCGGCAAAGAGGGGATGCCACCAGAGGCCTGTGCATGCGCTGTGGGACTGGGGACTAAGATGAGTAAACAGGGAAAGAATGGGGCTTTACATTGCAATGCATGATGACTAGGACAGGGTTTTGGTCCTCCTAAAAGGGTAAATGTTAAAGATGAGAAAATGTTTTTAACATTCGTTCAAGAAATTAGAGTTCGTCCAAATTGAACTTTAAAAAATCACTTAAAAATCTACTTATGTCTGTCTACGTTCCAGGGCCAGGTGATGTCCTCATTGTTGGCCTGACCATGGTGTCTTCAGCGGGGAATAGGACCAAGATCCTCTGCCCTGGGCTGGGCTTCCAACATCTCGTTCTCAGCCGCAGGGAGGGGCTTTTTTATACTGGTGAGTGAGCTGATGTCAGCTCACTCCGGTGGTAAAAAAAAGCCCCTCCCTGCGGCTGGAGTGAGTGGCAGAAGTCGGTACCGAGGCAGAGGATTTGTGACCTCTGCACCGCTGAAGACAATGGAGTGGACGCCGACGATGAAGTGGGTAAGTATTGATGTAAAACAGAATATTAAAGGATTTTTTTTTTGTGTTTTTTTTTAACTGAACTTTTAATGGGTCCTTGAGACAGTGCAAGAGGGGTTGGCAAGTTACCTACCGTCAAGTGGATGACTTGCCATAACCTCCCGCCCCATTACCTGCATCCACAAAGCCCAGGGGGGTGCAAAAGTGCCCACGAGCCGTGTTGGCTATGCAGAATGGTAACATTCCGGGCCAGGGGTTGGCCGCTTGGCCTCTGCACCCTGGTCTACCAGCCCCCCTAGCTGGTGCCCAGGCTGGTTTTACTGGAGAGTGGAGGGGAGCCCATGCGATTTTGTTTTAATTTTTAAGGGTTTAACCCTTATAAATTGAAAAGAAGGCGTGGAGGTCCCCCCCCCCTCCCCCCCGCCGAGAGGGACGTCCATGCCATTTTATTACACTTTTAAGGTTAAAAATATAAACAAAAATAATGATATAGGGCCCCCCTGCCCAGGCACCAGCTATGGGAGCTGGTGGACCAAGGTTTGGAGTGGCTGCCCCCTAGTCCTGAAGGCTACCACATGGATTTTAGGGATGTTAGTAATGAGGTGTGGGTTATGGCAAGTCACCTGCTTGCCAGCAAGAGACTTGTCAGCCCCTCCTATACTGTGAACTGGTCAACCTCTCCTCCTCTCTGCTTCCCCTCTCTGACTATAATCGACTAACATTAACCCTCTCTTCCCTTTCTGCCACCCCCCTAAAAACAAAACTACAATTCTATGCAGGGACTTAATAAACCTAGATCTTCAGTCTCTGTCCATATCTCATTATCCACTTCAGACCTTGACCTCTTTCTCAGGCATTGACCTTGCAGTCTCACACCACCATAATACACATACTTCTGCTTTAGACTCTGCCACCCCCCTCACTTACAGCTATTCCGCCAGCCATCCTGGCTAAATGCAAGCACAACCTAACTGAAACGGCACTCCCAAGCTGCTGAACAGCAACAGAGGGAAACCAAAGCCAGTAAAGGCTTTTTGTTTTATAAACAAACCCTTCAGGAACTCAGGATTATCATTTCATCTGATAAGAAGTATCTCTGGTTGTCTGGAGTACTGCAACCTGACCACCAGGGGTCCTCGCTAGCCTCTAATTGGGAGTATTTTGCAATGTAAAATAACGGTGGCTAAACCATTAAATTAATAAATATACATAAGTTTATTTCGCAGTAAAGTAAAATCAAATCCAAATCAGATGAACACCTCTGTTTTTTTCACATATATTACATTCACATATATACATTTTCCCCCCGAGCATAAACCACCTTCTTCTTCCTCCTAAACAGCATCTGATAAAAAATCATATTTCTCTTTATTTATTTCTGCACAATCCCAATATCCCAAACATCTATTCAAAACTTTCAGCTCCCTACTCCGCCCACCACCTTCTCCTGCAACCTCCCGAATAACAGCAGAAGAATTTTCTGCATTCTTCAAAGATTCTCTCAGCCTTATTCTCTTACTTCACACCAAAAACGGAACTAGGACTATCCTCTGAGATTTCTAAGGCCCATCTGACTACTTGCTCCCTTGATACCATTTCATCCCACCTCATTCCTCAGTCTGCACTTGGTGTACATTGCCTATAGCAACAGATTGCAGATTGATTCCATAAAACACATTTGCTTACATTAGAAAAAAATATTTATACACTTTTCAATCTAAAGTGGACTTACTTGGGTCCTTGAGACAGTGCAAGAGGGGTTGGCAAGTGGGTGACTTGCCATAACCTCTCGCCCCATTACCTGCATCCACAAAGCCCAGGGGAGTGCAAAAGAGCCCACGAGCTGTGTTGGCTATGCAGAATGGTTATAGATACAGTCTCCAGGATCGTGTACCACCTCAAAATAAAGAAAATATGTGATATAGCAATAATATATACGAGAACGCGTATAAATACCTGTATCCTCTCCCCCCCCTGGCCGGCCAGTGTGGCGTTTCCGGGAGCGCCCAGAGAGGTACAGGTATTTATACGCGTTTTCGTGCATATGCTTCCATCGCAGCCTTGAGAAAGGAACCTGCGGTTCCGAAACGTGGGCTCTGTGTCTTGCGATCACGATCTCTATATACTCTGGTAAATGTCAATATAACTGTTATGGCGGACGTCATGATTACCATTATTTATGCATGTATTTTTGTGATGTTACCCATTGCTCTATTCTTGGTATGATGTATTGATTTGCAATAAGTAGCTGACCAGTAGGGATGAGCGAATCGATCCGGACGAACCCGGATTCGATCCGAATTTCAGGAAAAATTCGATTCGGATCGAATCCGAATTTCCCAGCGATTCGATCGCTCAAAGTTTTTCCTGCCTCATTTCTCTATTGCATTCGTGAGAGACAGAACGCTGTGTAGCTGAGGGAGAGAGGCAGTTAGACAGGCAGGGACAGACAGGGACAGGCTGGAGACAGGCAGGAGACAGACAGGAGACAGACAGGAGACAGACAGGAGACAGACAGAAAGTCAGCGAAAAACAGGGAAAGGTAGAAAAATCGGAGGCTGTCACAGGGAGTTTTTTTTTTTTTTTTTCATCCAGCCTGACAGGCTTTGTTAGCGTTTTCAGGCTGCTTATACTAACTAACTGTGCATATATACTGAACTGATCTTAATTCTGCTGTGAGGCATCCCATTCTGTGACTACAGCAGCCTCTGTTTAAGACCATATAACCATTTGCACTTATTATAATTGAAATTAGCCTGATAAAGACACTTGCTGGGCATAGTACTTCTGGACCCTGCCAGGTTCACTTCTGTTGTGGCATCCCATTCAGTGACTACAGCAGCCTCTGTTTAAGACCATATAACCATTTTCACTTATTATAATTGAAATTAGCCTGATAAAGACACTTTTGCTGGGCATAGTACTTCTGGACCCTGCCAGGTTCACTTATGTTGTGGCATCCCATTCTGTGACTACAGCAGCCTCTGTTTAAGACCATATAACAATTTGCACTTATTATAATTGAAATTAGCCTGATAAAGACACTTGCTGGGCATAGTACTTCTGGACCCTGCCAGGTTCACTTCTGTTGTGGCATCCCATTCTGTGACTACAGCAGCCTCTGTTTAAGACCATATAACCATTTGCACTTATTATAATTGAAATTAGCCTGATAAAGACACTTTTGCTGGGCATAGTACTTCTGGACCCTGCCAGGTCCACTTCTGTTGTGGCATCCCATTCTGTGACTACAGCAGCCTCTGTTTAAGACCATATAACCATTTGCTCTTATTATAATTGAAATTAGCCTGATAAAGACACTTGCTGGGCATAGTACTTCTGGACCCTGCCAGGTCCACTTCTGTTGTGGCATCCCATTCTGTGACTACAGCAGCCTCTGTTTAAGACCATATAACCATTTGCACTTATTATAATTGAAATTAGCCTGATAAAGACACTTTTGCTGGGCATAGTACTTCTGGACCCTGCCAGGTCCACTTCTGTTGTGGCATCCCATTCTGTGACTACAGCAGCCTCTGTTTAAGACCATATAACCATTTGCACTTATTATAATTGAAATTAGCCTGATAAAGACACTTTTGCTGGGCATAGTACTTCTGGACCCTGCCAGGTCCACTTCTGTTGTGGCATCCCATTCTGTGACTACAGCAGCCTCTGTTTAAGACCATATAACCATTTGCACTTATTATAATTGAAATTAGCCTGATAAAGACACTTTTGCTGGGCATAGTACTTCTGGACCCTGCCAGGTCCACTTCTGTTGTGGCATCCCATTCTGTGACTACAGCAGCCTCTGTTTAAGACCATATAACCATTTGCTCTTATTATAATTGAAATTAGCCTGATAAAGACACTTGCTGGGCATAGTACTTCTGGACCCTGCCAGGTCCACTTCTGTTGTGGCATCCCATTCTGTGACTACAGCAGCCTCTGTTTAAGACCATATAACCATTTGCTCTTATTATAATTGAAATTAGCCTGATAAAGACACTTGCTGGGCATAGTACTTCTGGACCCTGCCAGGTCCACTTCTGTTGTGGCATCCCATTCTGTGACTACAGCAGCCTCTGTTTAAGACCATATAACCATTTGCACTTATTATAATTGAAATTAGCCTGATAAAGACACTTTTGCTGGGCATAGTACTTCTGGACCCTGCCAGGTCCACTTCTGTTGTGGCATCCCATTCTGTGACTACAGCAGCCTCTGTTTAAGACCATATAACCATTTGCACTTATTATAATTGAAATTAGCCTGATAAAGACACTTTTGCTGGGCATAGTACTTCTGGACCCTGCCAGGTCCACTTCTGTTGTGGCATCCCATTCTGTGACTACAGCAGCCTCTGTTTAAAACCGTATAACCATTTGCTCTTATTATAATTGAAATTAGCCTGATAAAGACACTTTTGCTGGGCATAGTACTTCTGGACCCTGCCAGGTCCACTTCTGTTGTGGCATCCCATTCTGTGACTACAGCAGCCTCTGTTTAAGACCATATAACCATTTGCACTTATTATAATTGAAATTAGCCTGATAAAGACACTTTTGCTGGGCATAGTACTTCTGGACCCTGCCAGGTCCACTTCTGTTGTGGCATCCCATTCTGTGACTACAGCAGCCTCTGTTTAAGACCATATAACCATTTGCTCTTATTATAATTGAAATTAGCCTGATAAAGACACTTGCTGGGCATAGTACTTCTGGACCCTGCCAGGTCCACTTCTGTTGTGGCATCCCATTCTGTGACTACAGCAGCCTCTGTTTAAGACCATATAACCATTTGTTCTTATTATAATTGAAATTAGCCTGATAAAGACACTTGCTGGGCATAGTACTTCTGGACCCTGCCAGGTCCACTTCTGTTGTGGTATCCCATTCTGTGACTACAGCAGCCTCTGTTTAAGACCATATAACCATTTGCTCTTATTATAATTGAAATTAGCCTGATAAAGACACTTGCTGGGCATAGTACTTCTGGACCCTGCCAGGTCCACTTCTGTTGTGGCATCCCATTCTGTGACTACAGCAGCCTCTGTTTAAGACCATATAACCATTTGCACTTATTATAATTGAAATTAGCCTGATAAAGACACTTTTGCTGGGCATAGTACTTCTGGACCCTGCCAGGTCCACTTCTGTTGTGGCATCCCATTCTGTGACTACAGCAGCCTCTGTTTAAGACCATATAAACATTTGCTCTTATTATAATTGAAATTAGCCTGATAAAGACACTTTTGCTGGGCATAGTACTTCTGGACCCTGCCAGGTCCACTTCTGTTGTGGCATCCCATTCTGTGACTACAGCAGCCTCTGTTTAAGACCATATAACCATTTGCACTTATTATAATTGAAATTAGCCTGATAAAGACACTTTTGCTGGGCATAGTACTTCTGGACCCTGCCAGGTCCACTTCTGTTGTGGCATCCCATTCTGTGACTACAGCAGCCTCTGTTTAAGACCATATAACCATTTGCTCTTATTATAATTGAAATTAGCCTGATAAAGACACTTGCTGGGCATAGTACTTCTGGACCCTGCCAGGTCCACTTCTGTTGTGGCATCCCATTCTGTGACTACAGCAGCCTCTGTTTAAGACCATATAACCATTTGCTCTTATTATAATTGAAATTAGCCTGATAAAGACACTTGCTGGGCATAGTACTTCTGGACCCTGCCAGGTCCACTTCTGTTGTGGCATCCCATTCTGTGACTACAGCAGCCTCTGTTTAAGACCATATAACCATTTGCACTTATTATAATTGAAATTAGCCTGATAAAGACACTTTTGCTGGGCATAGTACTTCTGGACCCTGCCAGGTCCACTTCTGTTGTGGCATCCCATTCTGTGACTACAGCAGCCTCTGTTTAAGACCATATAACCATTTGCACTTATTATAATTGAAATTAGCCTGATAAAGACACTTTTGCTGGGCATAGTATTTCTGGACCCTGCCAGGTCCACTTCTGTTGTGGCATCCCATTCTGTGACTACAGCAGCCTCTGTTTAAGACCATATAACCATTTGCACTTATTATAATTGAAATTAGCCTGATAAAGACACTTTTGCTGGGCATAGTACTTCTGGACCCTGCCAGGTCCACTTCTGTTGTGGCATCCCATTCTGTGACTACAGCAGCCTCTGTTTAAGACCATAAAACCATTTGCACTTATTATAATTGAAATTAGCCTGATAAAGACACTTTTGCTGGGCATAGTACTTCTGGATCCTGCCAGGTCCACTTCTGTTGTGGCATCCCATTCTGTGACTACAGCAGCCTCTGTTTAAGACCATATAACCATTTGCTCTTATTATAATTGAAATTAGCCTGATAAAGACACTTGCTGGGCATAGTACTTCTGGACCCTGCCAGGTCCACTTCTGTTGTGGCATCCCATTCTGTGACTACAGCAGCCTCTGTTTAAGACCATATAACCATTTGCTCTTATTATAATTGAAATTAGCCTGATAAAGACACTTGCTGGGCATAGTACTTCTGGACCCTGCCAGGTCCACTTCTGTTGTGGCATCCCATTCTGTGACTACAGCAGCCTCTGTTTAAGACCATATAACCATTTGCTCTTATTATAATTGAAATTAGCCTGATAAAGACACTTTTGCTGGGCATAGTACTTCTGGACCCTGCCAGGTCCACTTCTGTTGTGGCATCCCATTCTGTGACTACAGCAGCCTCTGTTTAAGACCATATAACCATTTGCACTTATTATAATTGAAATTAGCCCTGATAAAGACACTTTTGCTGGGCATAGCACTACTGGATCTTTTTTTGGGGCATCCCATTCTGTGACTACAGCAGCCTCTGTTTAAGACCATATAACCATTTGCACTTATTATAATTGAAATTAGGCCTGATAAAGACACTTTTGCTGGGCATAACACTACTGGATCTTTTTTTGGGGCATCCCATTCTGTGACTACAGCAGCCTCTGTTTAAGACCATATAACCATTTGCACTTATTATAATTGAAATTAGCCCTGATAAAGACACTTTTGCTGGGAATAGCACTACTGGATCTTTTTTGGGGCATCCCATTCTGTAACATACCATTAGCCTCTACATTTACTGTAAGCTGCACAGTTATTTAAAGAAATTTGGCCTGTATGAGCCTGCTAACACACTGCTGCTGTGTGCATATATACTGATCTCAAGTCAGCTTTGGGGCATCCCATTCTGTAACATACCATTAGCCTCTGCATTTACTGTAAGCTGCACAGTTATTTAAATAAATTTGGCCTGTATGAGCCTGCTAACACATTGCTGCTGTGTGCATATATACTGATCTCAAGTCTGCTTGTGGCATCCCATTCTGTAACATACCATTAGCCTCTGCATTTACTGTAAGCTGCACAGTTATTTAAAGAAATTTGGCCTGTATGAGCCTGCTAACACACTGCTGCTGTGTGCATATATACTGATCTCAAGTCTGCTTGGGGCATCCCATTCTGTAACATACCATTAGCCTCTGCATTTACTGTAAGCTGCACAGTTATTTAAAGAAATTTGGCCTGTATGAGCCTGCTTACACACTGCTGCTGTGTGCATATATAATGATCTCAAGTCTGCTTGGGGCATCCCATTCTGTAACATAACATAACCTACCTACCATACTAAGCAGCTCTCTTATTTAAACTAAGCAGGCCTCTTGGAGGCTGATTGTCCACTTTTGGGTGTGCATTTATATTCGGTTTCATATACAGTGGGGTATCCCAATTTGTAAGATAACCTACCCCAACCATGTAAACTAAATAGGCCTGTTGCAGCCTGAGTTTCTCTGCTTGCGTATGGCCTGCATTACAATCTGTCTCTTTCAATGACACTGCTGCCTGGGGTATCCCAATTTGTAAGATAACCTACCCCAACCATGTAAACTAAAGGTTACGTCCTTCCAGAAGGAAAACTTATGCCGAACACTATTTTTGTTAGGGGCATTGACCTTTGGATTGATCAGCATGAAATTAATTTTTTTTTTTCAAAGTATGGCGCTGTAAAGAAGGTCAAAATTATGTCTCATACTTGGATTATTGTTACTTTTTGTTCAGCTTGAAATATAACAGGCCACACGGGCATCCCAAGGCACATGCTATTTTAAACCTATCTGTTATACAACATAAGCGTTGATCAGCATCAGCTGCTTTATTAAGCTACTTCAGTTTGCACTTGTTTTTGACTGCTTTTAATAAACCAGGCCGCAGGGCACCCCAAAGCTGCACCTTGCACCCTATCTGGTATACAACATAAGCGTTGATCAGCATCAGCTTCATTAAGCTACTTCAGTTTGCACTTCCTTTTTGACTGCTTTCATTTAACCAGGCCGCAGGGCACCCCAAAGCTGCACCTTGCACCCTACCTGTTTATACTAAATAAGCATCTACAGCCTCAGCTTTATTAAGTTATTGCATTTTGAATTGGTTTTGGTCTGCTTTAAATACACCAGGCCGCAGGGCATCCCAAACCTGCATGTTGCACCCCATCTGTTATACTAAATAAGCGTTGATCAGCATCAGCTTTATTAAGCTATTGCATTTTGCATTGGTTTTTGTACTGCTGCCAAAACACTAGCCCATATGGGCATCCCAAACCAGCACATGTCACCCTATCTGTTATACTAAATAAGCTTCTACAGGCCCTTTTTTTATTTATTTATTTTTATTTATATAGAGCTGCAATAGCTTATATTGTGAGGTAAATTTGCCATTTTGCAGCATAATATAGAGCAGCCCCTGTGTAAATCTGAGGGGCAATAGCTTATATAGTGAGGTAAATTTGCCATTTTGCTTCGTTATATAGAGCAGCCCAGTTGCCATCTAAATCACCTACTGTCCGGCCAGTACAGCTTTTCCAGGGCAAACTCTGCTAGTTGCGGGCACAAGTCAAGTTTGGCTTCCCAGCAAATCCAGTGGATCCTGAAGGTGTGTTGGCATGGTCATGTCAAGGTATGACATGACCTGCTGTTTGAGGTCCAGCTCCAGGTCTTCCTGCTGCTCATGAGTAGACTCACTATGCGGGTGTAGAAAGCTACTCACTAGCGACTAAAGACTGTGGCTCCTGCTGCTGCTGCTGCCAACTCCAGGGTGTGATTCATCCAATTTTTGGGCTCCTGAAGCCAACTCCAGTGTATATTTGGGCTCCTGCTGCTGCCAACTCCAGGGTGTGAATCATCCAATTTTTGGGCTCCTGAAGCCAACCCCAGGGTCTCTTTAAAGTAATATTTGGGCTCCTGCTGCTGCCAACTCCAGGGTGTGATTCATCCAATTTTTGGGCTCCTGAAGCCAACCCCAGTGTCTCTTTAAACTAATGTTTGGGCTCCTGCTGCTGCTGCTGCCAACTCCAGGGTGTGATTCATCCAATTTTTGGGCTCCTGAAGCCAACTCCAGTGTATATTTGGGCTCCTGCTGCTGCTGCTGCCAACTCCAGGGTGGGAATCATCCAATTTTTGGGCTCCTGAAGCCAACCCCAGGGTCTCTTTAAAGTAATATTTGGGCTCCTGCTGCTGCCAACTCCAGGGTGTGATTCATCCAATTTTTGGGCTCCTGAAGCCAACCCCAGGGTCTCTTTAAAGTAATGTTTGGGCTCCTGCTGCTGCTGCCAACTCCAGGGTGTGATTCATCCAATTTTTGGGCTCCTGAAGCCAACCCCAGTGTCTCTTTAAAGTAATGTTTGGGCTCCTGCTGCTGCTGCCAACTCCAGGGTGTGATTCATCCAATTTTTGGGCTCCTGAAGCCAACTCCAGTGTATATTTGGGCTCCTGCTGCTGCTGCTGCCAACTCCAGGGTGTGATTCATCCAATTTTTGGGCTCCTGAAGCCAACTCCAGTGTCTCTTTAAAGTAATATTTGGGCTCCTGCTGCTGCCAACTCCAGGGTGTGAATCATCCAATTTTTGGGCTCCTGAAGCCAACCCCAGTGTCTCTTTAAAGTAATATTTGGGCTCCTGCTTCTGCTGCTGCCAACTTCAGGGTGTGATTCATCCAATTTTTGGGCTCCTGAAGCCAACCCCAGGGTCTCTTTAAAGTAATATTTGGGCTCCTGCTGCTGCTGCTGTCAACTCCTGCCAACTCCAGGGTGTGATTCATCCAATTTTTGGGCTCCTGAAGCCAACCCCAGGGTCACTTTAAAGTAATGTTTGGGCTCCTGCTGCTGCTGCTGCTGCCAACTTCTGCCAACTCCAGGGTGTGATTCATCCAATTTTTGGGCTCCTGAAGCCAACCCCAGGGTCTCTTTAAAGTAATATTTGGGCTCCTGCTGCTGCTGCTGCCAACTCCAGGGTGTGATTCATCCAATTTTTGGGCTCCTGAAGCCAACCCCAGGATCTCTTTAAAGTAATGTTTGGGCTCCTGCTGCTGCTGCCAACTCCAGGGTGTGATTCATCCAATTTTTGGGCTCCTGCTGCTGCCAACTCCAGTGTCTCTTTAAAGCAATGTTTGGGCTCCTGCCCCTCATAGTGATGCCACTTCAACTCTCTTGAATTCAATTGTGCCGCTCTGCGATTCTATTAGCGATGCCTCTGATCTGCATGTGATATTTATTCAAAGTATTATTTAACTAACCCAGCACGCATCCTGTGCGTGTTACAGCAAGGCAGAATGGTTTACAACCCTAATGAGGCTCTAGGAGGCTCAGAAATAGCTGTTTTTAATAGCGATTCGTTGCGAATTTATTCGGGTCGAAACGATTTTTGTCGGAAAATTCGGCGAATCAGTCAAATCGAATTTTTCAAAAGTTCGCTCATCTCTACTGACCAGGAATAGCATACTACTATGTTTAACATATGCCTCCATGTATTGTTCTCCTTAACTATTTATATCCTGGTCAGCAAAACCATTGTTCTACTCTTCAGGACTCGTACAATGACCCCTCAATAGATTTCTTTCTGGTAATGATTTACCGTACTGTAGTCACATTTTTGAGCTATATATATTAGTGCTATATCACATATTTTCTTTATTTTGAGGTGGTACACGATCCTGGAGACTTTATCTATATCCACATACCAGAATACCAATATTGTATCCTTTTTGCATAGCTTGAAAAATGTATATACCGTTGGTCTTTTTGTATATTACTTATATAAATACCTTTTTAACTGCAAAAACCTACGAGTGTGGTGTGCATATATGCGCCGGTTTCTATTAGATGTTCTGATTTAAGGTGTTAGGTGGAGAGACATCTTGGATATATCTTGCACCCAATTTCCTACTTTCACTAACAGTGGATCATTAAGGTGTGCTGTAAGCCTAAATTTGTATATTAACTATGCAGAATAGCAACATTCCGGGCCAGGGGCTGGCCGCTTGGCCTCCGCACCCTGGTCTACCAGCTCCCATAGCTGGTGCCCAGGCTGGTTTTACTGGAGAGGGGAGGGGAGCCCATGCCATTTTGTTTTAATTTTTAAGGGTTTAACCCTTATAAATTAAAAACAAGGCATTAAAGAAAAATATGCCACACCAAAAACAGTTTTTCATCAAAACAGTACTCACTGATTTGCATCTTCTTCTGTCCCCCAACAGTGCAGCTGGAGGCTGGAGTCTTCTGATGCCAGCGGCATTGTCCACAGCACATTCCTTGCTGGCATCTTTGGATTAGGGGGACAAAGATCCCCCTCCTTCTATTTGGTCATCCAACCACCTGCCGAGCAGGGAAGCTTTTATAATAAAGAGGCAGAGCCTCTTTGGAATCCCCCCATATGACTATCTACATCACTGAAATCCAGGGGATTTTCTAGAGTGTCTTGGTCCATGCTCCTCCCCTCCAGTGACATAGGAGTCACAAGGGGGATTCCACAAGGGGGAGTTATAAATGCTTTGCTTCCCTGGCTTCCAGCATTACCATTGCTGGGATGCCAAGGAAGGAAGAGGGGGTGTGTGTCCCTTCATTACAGATGCTGGTGCAGCTGGGCGCTGCTGGATCAGAAAAGATACCGAGCGTGGTACATAGGCTTTTTTTTTACTACTACTGGTAAGGGGTTCATGCAACTGCTATATCAGTTCAAAGGGCAGGGGGGTTGCCGACATGTGGTGGGAGGCTTACCTATACTCCCCAATGGTCAGGGGGTGTTGAAGAGCCGGGAGCCACTAGCCAAAAGCTAGCCAAGGGGCAAGGAGGTCGACCTTTAAGCCCTGAGTTATCATACATGGCACATCGGCTGGTAAGCTTTAAGGTTTGTTTGTGGGGGGAGAGGCATCCCAAAAAGGGTCACCCCTACCAGTTCAAAAGTAGTTAAACATAAAAGAGCTGACAAGAAAAAAATGATTACAATCAAGTTTACTATACATACCTCATCCTCACCTTCTTTTCTTCGCTGGGTATCTTATCTTTGCCAGCAGCGACATCTATTGCAGATAGACCAATGGCATCCCATCTAAGGTAATGCTGGGTACATGGAGGGAAGCCTTTATACTACAGGGAACCGCCGTGGGACCATTGGGTGGCATACCAGAACTGCCTCCCTTTGGTATGGGACAGGTGTTCTTCCAGGGGTGCCGAGTTAAAACTAACCCCCTTTTTTTCTTAAACTAACTAACATCTTTTTTTAAAACAACCCTGCAGAAATAAGTACGCAAAACCTGGTTTACTTTCATAAGAAAAGGCCCATCGTTATATCTGTGGGAGGGAAAAAATCCTCAACTGTAGATCTTTTTTTAGAATAACAAGGTTGACCCACGACCCTGTCCAAGTTTTTAATTTTGGCCCCCGCTGTATTTGAGTTTTACTCTCCTGCTTTAGGAGAAGAAAGGAAGCGTGAGAAAATAGGAAAAGTAGGTAGAAATGAACCAAGAAAGTCATTGTTTTATTTAAACAAAATCAATTCATTGCAAGTTGGATGGGAACATAGCTTTATAGGCTGGCCTATATTTTATGTCTTTTATTAAAACACTTCTGAGCTGTTTTATGGTGGTTTGTTAAGGAACACAACACATTTTCTGTTATTAGAATAGTTCGATTTTCCTTAAGCTGAAAATAAAACACTATAGCGCAGCCGTGAGCCTATTACGGGCGAAATAGTCCCTCTTGTTTATTGCATTCCTGCGTAGCATAAGTGGTGAGGACGTTTATTTGTTGACCTTTATAAAATCTAAACAATAAGCGTTCACATCGATCCTCGGGAAGACGGGGCCGCCGCTCAGCACACATCGCGGGCCAGCAGCTATTTTTACATCTCTTAGGCCGGCTTACGTTTCACGCTGCACATTTCAGGGTTTTACAGCAGCATTTCTACTTCCAAATATTTGCTAATGAAGAATACTTGTGGGCTGCGCACAGGATGAAATAAAATTTTATCAGGGCAGCTCTGAGTTAGTGTAAGGTCATGAAATTTGGCAAAAAAATACATAAAATGTATAAATGTGGATGCGTTCGTGTCTTGGGAAGATGAATAAAGCCGGATATTTTGCACATGTTCATACATATCATTTCTATAGTTTCAAGCATTTTTATTTCATTTTAAATCTGTCCTTAAAGCAAAAGTCAACTTTCATAGACTTTCCTAAAACTCCAGGGCCAGATAGTGACATGAGACACTAGAATATCCACTTTTCTTTACCACTGCTCCCACACAACCAATTGTCCTCCCGCAGCATCAGTTTGAGAAGCTGGTTTCCTGCTGGGAATGGCCTTTGTACAACAGCCTCCCAATGAAAAAAATAGGAGCCGCTGTACACAGAACTTCCTGGTGTATGGAGGTGCCCATTGTTTTCATTTGGAGCTTGTTTTTACATACTATCCCCTCGATTCAAAGAGCCAAAGTTAATTGATTTCGTATCGAGAATCGTAAGTTTGGGTGGGTGTTTGTCATTTTTTCTGTTTTTTTTGGCCATTTCGTATTCGCACGATCGTTCGCGCATAGACGTATATGAACATACGCATTTCGTACGAGAATCGTATAATTTGCGTTAGTTCGTGTGTTTTTCCCGTCCAAATCGTATTATTTGCGTCCGATCCTATTTTTTACGTCCTTCACATGGGCTTGCGACCAATTCAGAGAGGTGATTGCTAATTGTTTTGAAGCCCATTAAAGAGCTGCTTTACGAAATGTTTGCCGGCAGCTATTTGGCCTCGGGAGTAGGATGGAGCGGAGCGAGTTTGTGGCACATCAAGGGCTTATGCTTTTTGGCATTGAGTTGATCGAGATGTCTGAGAGCAGATTGCCCCTGCGTCGTCGCATGAACATCGATAGCATGAATGATGTTGAGCTGTTCGAGCTGACCAGGCTTAATCGCGCTTCCCTCCATAAATTATATAGTGAGCTGCGGCCATGGTTAGCCCGCACCACAAGGAAGGGGCATGCAATTTCAGGTATGACCAAGATGCTTGGCTGCCTGCAATTTTTGGCGAACGGCTCGTTCCAGAGGCTGGGTGCCCTCTCCGTGGGGATGTCACAGCCTACGCTGAGCCGCGCACTCTCTAAATTTTTGGAAGGCATGGCTGCCATAACTCCAAAATATATTTATTTTCCGGATGATATGGCAGCCAGAAACGCCATTAAGCTTGGGTTTTATAATGTGGCCGACATGCCCAACGTTATTGGTGCTATTGACTGCACACATGTGGCACTCGTACCTAGGGCTGCCGACGAGTATATATATAGGTATTGAGATTGGTTATTATGTTGGCCAACGTGTAATGTAACCTGTTTTCCTTAGCGCCAGCATATTTGTTTATCCCTCATTTGTGTAGCTGCTTTCTGTAGGCTTTTCATTAGTATTTCCCAATAGAGTGCAGACATGTTTTTTTTTTTTTTTTTGGGGTCAAATATCAATTACCCTTTTTGTATGTTTTTGCCTTAAGGAATCGAAAAATGGGACACTCCCTTAATGTCCAGGCCGTGGTTGGTCCGGACATGCGTTTTATGAGTGTCCTTGCCGGCTACCCAGGATCGTCCCACGACTCCTATATCCTCAGGCGATCTGGGTTGTTTCGGAGATTTGAGGCAGGTGAATTTTCGGGGGCATGGCTGCTTGGTAAGTGTGTCCTATTTGTGTGCTATTAAATGTGGGATTAATCTTGTATTTGTTGCTATGTTAGTATTTGAATTCTTTACATAAGCCAGAAACTGCCTTTTTGTTGGGTCATATATTCTGAACTTCCAAAAAAAATGCTTGCCTCGCTTTGTCCTTCAGAATGTTTTCCCTTTAGTTAGGATGTCTGTAAGTTCCATGTCCCTAAATATATTGGTTGGGAGTTTATACCCAAGGATCTGTGAGCTTTGGCTCCTTTTGTACTATTGGTCTTTAAATGTCAAAGTGGACTTAAACTGCATACATTGTAGTTTTCATATAAATGTGGATAGCCCCTCAGCAGCATCCTAATTGTAACATGTCTGAAAACTAAAAATATATTTAAATTACTATTACCCTTGGCCGTGCAGATGTTTGGTAATTAATTGGTATATTGAAGTGCCATTTTTAATTAGGTACTACATTAGTGCCAATATTTATTTTGCTAATGTGCCCTGGGTGTTTTTTTTTGCCCTTTACCTTACATCATTATGATATATGTAAAATTCGTTGTGTTTGTTGTGTTGCCTTTTTAATTTTGATTACATTTCATTGTCTGTTTAAGGTGATTCCGGGTACCCACTTCTACCCTGGCTCATGACGCCTGTGCTGCGGCCCCAGGATGCCTCTCAGGAAGCGTACAACCGTGCGCACCGCAAGACCAGGGCTGTTGTGGAGAGGGCCTTTGGGCTGTTGAAGACACGTTTTCGTTGCCTGGACCATACTGGGGGCGCCCTGCAATATGATCCCAAGAAAGTGATCGACATTATCATGGCATGTGCTGTTTTGCACAATTTTGCCATCCTGGAACGTGTCCCACGTTATGTGGATAGCCTGCCCTCTTCAGCCGTAGAGGATGATGTAGAGAATTTTGTGGGGCCACCCAGTGAGTCTGGCCAATCAGTTAGAGCCAACCTGATCTTGCAGCATTTTACTTAATTTTATTTCGTGTCTCAACATTCTGTGTGTCTGTGTTATCCTTTTTGTTAAATATGTTGTTTTGCCGTAATGTGGCATTACCTCAAAGTAAAACATTTTTACCTTAATTGTTGCCTAATGTATTTCATGTAGTTTCCTTAGCTTTAGATTTGCATTGTTACACCTCTTCAAACCAAAAATATCTGGTTTAGCCCAAGCTGTTTAAAATGTGTTCCCACTAAAAACGCCACAAGTATTGTAAGTGAGAATATTTTTTTACTTAGAAAATTAAAAATTATAGTGCTTAAAAGAAAACATTCCACATACATCTGTGGTTACAAATGGATAACATTACAAAAAAAACATCGAGCACATCTACACCTGGAAGTGAGTGGCACAACCAAACAAGGACACCCAGTCCAAAGGCCAGCCTAGTCCAGTCATTAATATTGCCTGTGCCCAGGGATATTTGGGCATGGCCATAATGTCACACAAACATGTCTGCAAACAGGAGGAGCACCAACCAAATACATATTTATAGCCATAAGTGGCCATATACCCTCCACATAGACCTATGGCATTGGCTAGTGGCCTTAAGCATTACTCTAAGGAGCTATATGGGAGCAAATACCAAACACAACCTGCATGAGCAACACAAAATGGATTGTTTGAAACCTCAAAGGACAAGTAAATACAGTGGGGGTTAAGAGAAAAGATGTCCCACACACCCATGGCTTAATAGGGTGGCTGCCCATAATACCCAGGTGGAGGTCCAGGTGGAGGTCCATGTGAATGGGACCTAGCCTGGGCCATGGCAGCATTGTGAATTTGAAACTGCTCCACAATGTTTCTCTGCATATTGGTCATCTCAGCCATGGCTGACTGGATGCCATTACTTGCATTGACCACGTTGCTGTTGAGGGTACGCAACTCCACGAGGATGCCCTGTAGACTGGTATTGATGTTGACCATGTCGGCATGCCTTTGCTCACGCTCTGTAACGAGCTGTGCCTCATAAGAGTCCCTTTGTTGGGTCCATAATTGAAGCAGGGCACTCTGCCTCCCCTGGGAAATTGTGGGGCGGCGTAATGGAGTCCGCCGCACAATTACCCTGGCTCTTGGGCGTGCCCTGCCGCGTGGTGTCGTCCCCTCAACAGCAACAGGCCTGCTTTGCAAATCCTCAGCAGCAGAGTGAACACTGGGGACTGTAGTGTCAGTCTCCCCATGTGCACGCACAATGGATGGAGATTCACTCTGCTGCTGAGGATTGGCCAGAGAAACATTATGGAGCAGTTCCAAATTGGGACCCAGGGGGAGGTCATCCGACGTGCCCTGCATGGAGACATCATCATCTTCCTCCATGTCCTGGATCTCTTCCATGAGTGTGCGGGTCTGTAGGGACATATAAAAAAAAAAGGGTAAGTTGGCGTCCAAATTTGGGATTCCCACAGTTTAACACATTCTTAAGCACTTGGTAGTATTGATGGTACTAAATTAACTTACCGAAAATCTCGGATCTGGGCTCCTATGCTGTACGGACCTGGTAGGCATAACCAAACTGGGGGGTGAGTTTACCCTTGCTGAGGGATCATGCTGGGCTGAAGAAGAGAAAAACAAACCACGTAAACACACACATAACCATTTTTGGGATAGGTAATCAAATAAACCTCTATTTGTAATATTAAGCAACTCTAGAGCAATGGGGCCATTTGTTCAAAGACACGCAAGTTTAGATAGGTGCAATGGCTCGCGTAAACTGCTAACTGACCTCAGTTCTAAGTCAGGAAGTGTACCCAGTCAGCATACAACTTTCAACGCACATTTTTGGATTTAGACTACCATTCGCTAGGTCCGGGGTACTCAAACAATTGTTGGAAAGGTCCATTTAAAGGTATGTGGTGAGAGGTGAATGTCTGGCCATGGGGCTGACGCAGGGGGTGTCTAGTTAGAAATAAACACACTGGTGGAGGGGCTGGAGATTTCCAAGTGCAAACTAATAAAGGCTGCTTGCCCTTGCTGGGCTGGATGGGGCAGAGCTGAGGGGACAGGGATTGGATGGCTAAAGGGGGGAGTTAACGTATTGATGGTGATGGGATGGATGGAGCAAATCTGTTACAAATGTATGGGGCTTATGTGGGGGGGGGGCATGGGGGGACTGTGGCAGATGGGGCAGAGCAGGGGCAGCGGGACACGATTGTGCCAAGAGAAAGAGGTACCAAGTTACTGTGTACCTTGCAATGCCACTTCCTGTGCAGTACTTCATATTGCAATGCTATGTTTCAGGGAGCCATGACATTGGGCAGGAGAACAACCACTACATCGCCGATCAAGGGGGCAGCTCTGAGCACGTCAACACAGAAGTAACTGAGTGCAGGGCTGTCTGGGCAGGGGTCCTGGAATCTGGTGGCAAGGTCCGCATTGGTACCCCGGCCCGCCAGTTGAGTCTCGCTGCTCTAGGTCAGATATGTTTGGGGGTGGCTAAGTACATTGTTAACTCAAACACAACTCACACAACAAATAGGCAACCCATCCATAATGATGTGTGTTTTGTGATTGGTTCCAAATATATCACTTTTCATGAGAAACTTCATGACTTTACCAATCCAATTGGAAATTTGATCTTTGCCATAATGGATGTGGGCCTAAATGTGTGATTCACAGGGACCAAAAGAGGACACAAACAGGCACAGTAGTGCGAGGCCAAGCAAGGCAAACCATAGGGGCATCCCGTTATCTTGTTACTAGTGAACTTTAGATTATTTAGCAAACAAGCAAACATGCAGATTTCAGAGTACTCACCGTGGGTACGGGTCGGTGAGTCTGTGTCCCTTAGACCAGCATGTCCACCGACCGCGACCGGATGGAGAAGTCCAAGCACAATCTCCTCAGCAGGGGTAAACTCCAATTTAGAAGGAAAGCCACCTCCAGTTTTCAGGCTGAAAAGAGAAAATCGTGGGGTACTCAGAAAAGGTGCATACAGTACATCCTAAACATTATATTTTGAGAAAACATTTATTTACCTGTAATTATGCAAAGACAAAAGCAAGACCGCACCGACAATAGTAAAGTAGTGTGCTATACAGTACAGGGTAAACAGAAAACTGTTACTACATAACTCCACAACCAGAGGGGGGTCCCACACACCCTCCTCACCCTGTCACAGAAGCACCACAGAGTAATAACAATAATGATAAATCCAATTTTATTATTACAAGTAATTGTGTAAACTACAAGACAATCTTAAAAACATTCCTACATTAAAAAACATATAAGACAACTAACATCGAGGAAGGGGCACCATTCAAAAGGTGAGACAAGGGGAGGGATGAATAAAGAAGGGAGGGGAAAAAAAGTGAGAGCGTGGGCCAAAACGGCCCAATGATACTGCTAATAGTCAACTACATCAAATGCTTGGATTGAACTATAAATTCATGTGCAAAATAACCGTCTGAATAATTGTGCAAAAGTGCTAAACATATAATCATGTGCTAAATAACAAGAACAATTAGATCCAATACCACTGAGGAATCACTAAACAATTCTACCAAGCTACTATAAAACACCTATAGACAGATACAGTGAAAACGAACTACATCTAAACCCTACCTATTTAAATCAATATAAGAGGACCCGCCGAGTGGGCAAGTGCCCAGTGCAAACTGTGCAAAAAATGCGCAAAAAGTAAAACAACAGGCTCAGTAAACAGACCCTCCCCCCACACACCTTACCTGCCCACACTCCTCAGCACCGACGCGTTTCGTGACGTCATACGTCACTTTCTCAAGGTGTATGAGGAGTGCCCACCCCTGGCGCCCCTATTTAAGCTCACCGCACCCACGCTCCCCCGCTGAGACCGGCAGGTGAAGATCGTCATAGCCATCAGCGCACGCCGGCCGGAAGTGCGCGGGCGGAAATGACGAACAGTGTGGGCAGTGAGGCCAAGCAGGAAGCCGCCCTGCCCACACAAAGATATGAGCGTGCGTCGGTAATAAGGATGACATGACGCAGCCGCATCTGTCAAAGGCGGCGGAGCCAGGTGAGGTGAGTACAAACCAGGGGCCCATCAGGGATGTGACCTAATTTAATTAAATAAATAAAACCCAAAATATCTGTATTGATGAATTTATAGATAAAGATAACTATACATATATGATGGATCAATACATGCTGCCACAATGTAATTGATATCGCAGAACGGTATGTCCTGTCTAGTTAAAGGTTGGGAAAATTTCTAGCTACAGTGAAAGAGCACATTCAGATTTTTGGGCATGTAGCCCATGACATTATCCACTATAAATAATGTATAAACAGTAATGGGCGGCCACTGAACCTCCTGTATATAGATGTGCCGTTCATCATTGCAGGTTCATCAGGGTAGAGTAAAAAGGACTCAAAAGCATTCGTGTTAAGCAAGTCTTTCTAAGGATGTTGTCTAGTATACCTGATATGTTGACTGCACATGGAAGGACAGCTAAGCACACACTATGTGAACCCAGCCGGGTTTAGCGCTATTCACGTATGTGATTGGCAATTTGGCGGGCACTAACTTACATCCTCTGCCCTAATGTTTATGCTTTAGATTCCCTGTACAGTCATCATGGGAGGACGGCACATCTATATACAGGAGGTTCAGTGGCCGCCCATTACTGTTTATACATTATTTATAGTGGATAATGTCATGGGCTACATGCCCAAAAATCTGAATGTGCTCTTTCACTGTAGCTAGAAATTTTCCCAACCTTTAACTAGACAGGACATACCGTTCTGCGATATCAATTACATTGTGGCAGCATGTATTGATCCATCATATATGTATAGTTATCTTTATCTATAAATTCATCAATACAGATATTTTGGGTTTTATTTATTTAATTAAATTAGGTCACATCCCTGATGGGCCCCTGGTTTGTACTCACCTCACCTGGCTCCGCCGCCTTTGACAGATGCGGCTGCGTCATGTCATCCTTATTACCGACGCACGCTCATATCTTTGTGTGGGCAGGGCGGCTTCCTGCTTGGCCTCACTGCCCACACTGTTCGTCATTTCCGCCCGCGCACTTCCGGCCGGCGTGCGCTGATGGCTATGACGATCTTCACCTGCCGGTCTCAGCGGGGGAGCGTGGGTGCGGTGAGCTTAAATAGGGGCGCCAGGGGTGGGCACTCCTCATACACCTTGAGAAAGTGACGTATGACGTCACGAAACGCGTCGGTGCTGAGGAGTGTGGGCAGGTAAGGTGTGTGGGGGGAGGGTCTGTTTACTGAGCCTGTTGTTTTACTTTTTGCGCATTTTTTGCACAGTTTGCACTGGGCACTTGCCCACTCGGCGGGTCCTCTTATATTGATTTAAATAGGTAGGGTTTAGATGTAGTTCGTTTTCACTGTATCTGTCTATAGGTGTTTTATAGTAGCTTGGTAGAATTGTTTAGTGATTCCTCAGTGGTATTGGATCTAATTGTTCTTGTTATTTAGCACATGATTATATGTTTAGCACTTTTGCACAATTATTCAGACGGTTATTTTGCACATGAATTTATAGTTCAATCCAAGCATTTGATGTAGTTGACTATTAGCAGTATCATTGGGCCGTTTTGGCCCACGCTCTCACTTTTTTTCCCCTCCCTTCTTTATTCATCCCTCCCCTTGTCTCACCTTTTGAATGGTGCCCCTTCCTCGATGTTAGTTGTCTTATATGTTTTTTAATGTAGGAATGTTTTTAAGATTGTCTTGTAGTTTACACAATTACTTGTAATAATAAAATTGGATTTATCATTATTGTTATTACTCTGTGGTGCTTCTGTGACAGGGTGAGGAGGGTGTGTGGGACCCCCCTCTGGTTGTGGAGTTACCTGTAATTATGCCTTTTAATTTCTTCAGAGATTTTCTTCTGAATTTGGGACACATCTTTCCTCTCTTCCCCCGCTGCATTTACTTGTCGTAGGATGGTTTCAAACAATTCCATCTTGCGCTGCTTTGTGGTGTGTTTGGATTTGCTCCCATAGAGCTCGTCATAGTATAATGTAAGGCCACTAGCCAATGCCATATTTTGGTCATGGGAGAATCTCCCACTCAACTGGCCGCGGCGCAATGTGCGGCCAGATGGTTGGCTTGGCTGCTCCTCCATGTGTGCAGACACATGTGGTGACATTATGGCCTGGGGCTGGGTAGGGGAATGGCCGGATTGGTGGCTTCCCAATGACTGGACTGGACTGGCCAAGGGACTGGGTGTTCTTGCGTGGCTGGCCACCGAACTTCCAGGTGTAGATGTGGTCATGGTTGTAATTCTGGGCCCTCTTGGGGGGCTCTGTTCCCGGCTGGTGCCAGGTCGGGGGCTCTGTTCCCGGCTGGTGCCAGGTCGGGGGCTTCTGGCCCTGGATGGGGTTCTTCGGGCCCTGTAGGGGCTTCTGGCCCTGGATGGGGTTCTTCGGGCCCTGTAGGGGCTTCTGGCCCTGGATGGGGTTCTTCGGGCCCTGTAGGGGCTTCTGGCCCTGGATGGGGTTCTTCGGGCCCTGTAGGGGCTTCTGGCCCTGGATGGGGTTCTTCGGGCCCTGTAGGGGCTTCTGGCCCTGGATGGGGTTCTTCGGGCCCTGTAGGGGCTTCTGGCCCTGGATGGGGTACGGCGGGCCCTGTAGGGGCTTCTGGCCCTGGATGGGGTTCTGCGGCCTCTGGCTGGGCTTCTGGCCCTGGATGGGGTACGGCGGGCTCTGCCTGGGCTTCTGGCCCTGGATGGGGTTCGGCGGCCTCTGGCTGGGCTTCTGGCCCTGGATGGGGTTCGGGGGCCTCTGGCTGGGCTTCTGGCCCGGGATGGGGTTCGGCGGGCCCTGGATGGGCTTCTGGCCCTGGATGGGGTTCGGGGGCCTCTGGCTGGGCTTCTGGCCCGGGATGGGGTTCGGCGGGCCCTGGATGGGCTTCTGGCCCTGGATGGGGTTCGGGGGCCTCTGGCTGGGCTTCTGGCCCGGGATGGGGTTCGGCGGGCCCTGGATGGGCTTCTGGCCCTGGATGGGGTTCGGGGGCCTCTGGCTGGGCTTCTGGCCCTGGATGGGGTACGGCGGGCCCTGTAGGGGCTTCTGGCCCTGGATGGGGTTCTGCGGCCTCTGGCTGGGCTTCTGGCCCTGGATGGGGTACGGCGGGCTCTGCCTGGGCTTCTGGCCCTGGATGGGGTTCGGCGGCCTCTGGCTGGGCTTCTGGCCCTGGATGGGGTACGGCGGGCTCTGCCTGGGCTTCTGGCCCTGGATGGGGTTCGGCGGCCTCTGGCTGGGCTTCTGGCCCTGGATGGGGTTCGGGGGCCTCTGGCTGGGCTTCTGGCCCGGGATGGGGTTCGGCGGGCCCTGGATGGGCTTCTGGCCCTGGATGGGGTTCGGGGGCCTCTGGCTGGGCTTCTGGCCCGGGATGGGGTTCGGCGGGCCCTGGATGGGCTTCTGGCCCTGGATGGGGTTCGGGGGCCTCTGGCTGGGCTTCTGGCCCGGGATGGGGTTCGGCGGGCCCTGGATGGGCTTCTGGCCCGGGATGGGGTTCGGGCCCTGCTGCGGGGCCTGGTTTGCCGAACTGCCCTACTTGAACCCATGGCCGGTGTGGGCTCCCTTGTGCGGCCTCTTCTGGGGGCAGAGGTGGTGGGTGCTGCAGTTGGCTGCTTTTTGGCTGCTGGGGCACGTGGCTTGGGGCCCCTTTTTTGGGTTCCTGAGGGTCCAGGGTCCCTTGGTGGGGCCGAGGTAGTAGTCTTGCCTCTCAGCTTTCTCCTACCTTGCTGGGACCTTGTTGTTGGGCCCTCCGCGGTCTTGCTTTGCTGGGGTCGCTTGCTCATAGTCTTTTTCGGTGCCATCTTACACAAATGCTCAAAGAGAATGAGCTTTGGGTGCAGGGACCTTTAAATAATGAGCCCAGCGTGTGACGCCTATGCGCACGACTACGCGCTCGTACGAACGTACGTTCGAGCGGAACCAGGAAACCGCTGGGGTTTCACTTATCTGCTGCCTCGAAGAAGCATAAAGATGGCGCCCACTATCTTCACCCGTCAACAGGAAGAGATCCTCATGCTGGTAAGTGGCTGCCTGTGCATTTTAAGCTAATAGTCAATGATGGCCTAAATGTAAATGATGCGTTTGGAACTAGTTTGGGGTCTCTTAATGTTTAATCACTGGCTCCTCACACTTCATCCTCAAGGGCCGAGCCTGGCCACGTTTTCACCTGTCTATGCTGATGTCCTAATTCGGCCAATTGCTCCGGCTTAGCAACAGTTAATTAACCTGTGGAGTAGCGGGGCTAGCTGGCAAACGTGGCCTGTCTCGGACCTTGATGCGGATGTTTGAGGAACACTGTTTTCCTAAGCCATAAAAACACAACGGGAAGCCACACACGTGGTCCAAAAGCCTAAGCATTAGCCTACATCTTGGATGTTTAAACCATCCTAACATGCCATAGATGCAGGTGGCCTGATTCTTGATGTTGGCTATTATCTGTATGTACATGGTGTGTGATACATATAACATAAGACCAGACTCTCATTCACAGTCAACGTCCTCTTTAAGGCACTCCCCAAAAATGGCTGCCACTCTAAATGTGTGTGTTAATGACATGAAAGTCTCAGCTTGTGATGCAACACATATGGGTGTGTGTGTAAAAGTAAAATCTCTGTGTCCACTATGTTTTTCAGATCATGCTTCAGCGCCGGTATGACTTCGCGCCCAATGTGTGCGAGAAAAGGGACATCGCCCGGGAGATCATCGCCGAGATACACCGTGTCACCAGCACCACCTTCACTCACACCCAGATAATGCAGCATTGGTCGGACCTGAAGCGTCTGCACATGCCCCGGGTGCGGAGGTTTTTTGGAATCCATTTCCCAAGTAAGTACCAAGCAATTGCAGGGTATATGTTCCAAATGTATAAGTTATGCCTTTATTTATAATGACTTTTCTTTGGTAGTGTTGGAAATGGATTTCAGAATTCGCCGCACCCGGAGGCGTACAGGCCGACCAGTGCTGCATGAGTCTGCATCTGTGAGTGAAGGTGGTGGATCTCCCGGGCGACGGACCTACCCCTCCTCTGTGGCCTCCTCAGACCAGCCCCTGGACCTTACCACAGAGGAGGGGCCCAACCGCGTGGGCGTGGAGTCATACCTGGCCAGGCATGGGGAAGGCTCTGGTATGTCACTCTTCATGTATAGGCACAAAGATATACATGGCAGGCCAAAAACTAAGTTATCCTTTATTATGTATTTGTAGAAGCTTCTGGTGCGGGTGAGATAGTGGAGGAGGAGGCAGCAGAGATGCTGGAAGTCGATCCTGGCGAAGGTGAGTGATGTCAGCCAGACTGGGAGCCAGATATGTTGGGAATAGTGACTCTCTACAAGTACTAACCAAATGTCACATGTTTCTCCAGGGACTTCTTCACAGCATAGCCAGGACCAAGGGCAGCCTGTTGGCCCCAACCAGCCATCTGTCGGCCACCAACTCCGTAAGTCTCCATGCCATTATTCATATTAATGTTTGGTTAGCTAATAACACACACATAACTAAAGGCGTAGCCAATGTGTAGTTCACACTTTCATGTGGGCACTTCGTTAGCTTAAAGAGGACCCTAACTTGTATTAAGAACCTAAGAATTAGCCATCACACTGTACCTACAGATTAGAAACATGGAAAAACACCCTTCAGCCATCTAATGCATGTTATTAGACTGAACAAAACCAATATTGCGGAATATGGAATGCGCAATATTTACAGGCAGCATGGGATACAGATTGAAAAAAGGAAGGTGCTGCCATGCATTGTGGGACTGATGACCTTTCCCTCAACCCAGCTATGCTCGGGATTCCCAACGCACCACTGTAACCTACTCCCCTGTACTTTATCCAACTCTCCACTCCTCATTAAGTGTTATGCTTCAGAGTCCAGATGGCGGCGCTGTAATCCCAAACAAACCCAAATTTAATTTGAGCTGGTGCAGAATCATTTGGGAATAGTTATTGGTTTTCATTAAATAATGTTGAAGGTCCGGTTTAAGGAGTTTAAAGACTTACCTGTGGGAAATGCATTAACTGTATCCCTTGGAAGAATGACATATGTCATGCATTTACATGTATTTGATTAACCCAAAATCTATTTCCAGCATACAAACCGGTCTGGGACTCCTATTTATGTTTCTTTCTCTATTGGTTACAGGGATGATCCCCAAAACATTGGCGGCCAAAAAAAAAAGAATGAAGGAGTTGGTGGCCGAGCTGCTGGCCATACAGGCGACGTTGGGGCCAACAGATGAAGAAGACGAGGAGGATTAGTGCCCTTGGTCCTGGCTACTTTGTTTCCAAGTTTTACAAATTTTAGGCTTGTTTTTAACGTTTGAAAGTTTTGGGTTTTTAAAACCCCCCCAAAAAAAAAAAAACTGTTTTTAAGGAAAGTCCAAAAAACTTTTAACCTGTTTGTAAAAAAAACCAAAAAAAAAAAAAAAAAAGGGGTTTAAAAACAAACACCCCAATAAAAAAAAAAAGGACACCCAAAAAAAATATCCCAAAAGCACCACAAATTTTTAAATAAATTATATTTCAATTCTTCAAAAATGTGTCTTTTCTAATATGCGCCAACACAAACAATTACACAAACCAGAAAAAACACACTTAGAAACATATAGACATATGTACATTATGTGGTTTGGGTAAGTTTTAGGGTCGTCAACATGAAGAAGGATGCAAGCGCTAAGGGGTTTAGGTAAGTTTTATGGACCGAGAAATGAAGTTGGATGCAGGCGCTAAGAGGTTTAGGTAAGTTTGAGGGACCGATAAATGAAGTTGGATGCAGGCGCTAAGAGGTTTAGGTAAGTTTTATGGACCGATAAATGAAGTTGGATGCAGGCGCTAAGGGGTTTAGGTAAGTTTGAGGGACCGATAAATGAAGTTGGATGCAGGCGCTAAGGGGTTTAGGTAAGTTTTATGGACCGAGAAATGAAGTTGGATGCAGGCGCTAAGGGGTTTAGGTAAGTTTTATGGACCGAGAAATGAAGTTGGATGCAGGCGCTAAGGGGTTTAGGTAAGTTTTATGGACCGATAAATGAAGTTGGATGCAGGCGCTAAGAGGTTTAGGTAAGTTTGAGGGACCGATAAATGAAGTTGGATGCAGGCGCTAAGGGGTTTAGGTAAGTTTGAGGGACCGATAAATGAAGTTGGATGCAGGCGCTAAGAGGTTTAGGTAAGTTTTATGGACCGATAAATGAAGTTGGATGCAGGCGCTAAGGGGTTTAGGTAAGTTTTATGGACCGAGAAATGAAGTTGGATGCAGGCGCTAAGGGGTTTAGGTAAGTTTTAGGGACCGATAAATGAAGTTGGATGCAGCCGCTAAGAGGTTTAGGTAAGTTTCTGGTTGAGGGTGCGCATGCGCAAGAGCTTATAAACATACGAACGCACGAATCTAAGAGGCCAAAAACCAATGAAAACCAGAGGCAAACGCAAGTAATTGGAAGAGGTGGACGATGGAAGCAGCCGAAAAAACAGGCTGCCGCCGCAACAGGTGAGCACATGAACGTGATTTTTACGATTGCCAACTGACTGAGGCAAGTTCGGGAGATAACATACGAACGGACGTATATTTTAGGAAAGAAACGTATTTGCTTATTGAATCACTCGCAAGTTCATACGAACGCACGAGCGGACGTGAAAAATAGGATGATCGTGAGCCAAATCCAAGCTGTTACATGTTTCTTTGAATCAACCCATATGTCCAACCGCCACCTGGAAGCGCAGCAAACAAGCTCAGAGTGTGGGAGGATGATCAGAAATGCTAGAGCGGTGGAAAGGCAAGCGGATCTTATCTTATCTAGTCTTATCTTTACTTTAAGTCAGAAAAGACTTTAACACTCTGAACATCCTCTCTTTTTTTTCCAACACTGGCTTGTGGTACACAGAAATTGTAATAGTGGTAGGCGAACCCCTATAAGTTCGGATTCGGCAAGTTAGGCCGAACTTTGAACAAAGTTTGGTTCGGGAACATGATCCGAACCCGGTGCCCATTGAAATCAATAGAAGCCCGGACCTTGAGATCCAAAAATGGCCCCATGCAGCCTCTTCGCTCCAGCCGCTAGCTGTGAACGTGCATGCGCTGGCTATTCAGAAAGGCCTGGCTGGACGCATTTAGTTAGATTTATGGCGGGGATGTGGCCATGGCATGGAGATGTGACGAGGGCTCTGGAAAGAGGGGAGAGGATGGGACTATTCGAGGGGTTTTATGCAGTGGGGTATCCCAATTCAAGTTTTCCCATAAAGAGGTAGACACACCCCGTCAAGAGTCTTATAGGCTTGGGGGGGGGGGGATTAGCCTTAATTCAGTAAATTTGCCTTAAAGTTTCTCATGAAACTAAGGGCTGTATCTTATATTATTTTAGAGTAAAGCATAATATAAAATTGGGTGTGATTCAATAAAGGGATCACCTCAAACTTTAATTAGAGTAATGTGACAACTTATTGTGACAACCTTATGCCGATTATAACAGCTCGAGTCAGTGCCACTCTGTACACGCCTATTTTAGAGTCTGCATACCCTATTTATTCATTTTTGCATGCTGTAACAGGCACTGTTTCTTTATTATTGCAACAGGAATTACTGTGAACAAAAGGTGCGTTTTGGCTGTGTTTTAGTTGTTGTGTTACAAAGTACACATTGGTAAGAAAAGTAAGCTGTGATAAAAGATTTTACAAGAAAATAATAAAATAACATTTGGCGACATCTCAGTCCTGCATTTCCAATATTGACAATAAAGCAAGTTTTGTAAAAAGAAATGTGTTTAATATTGTTTATAAGCAAGAAACACTTCTGCCCATCTATGGTATCTAAAATAATTGTCGCAACTTTGAGATCTATGGGGGTTATTTAAGAAACACTAACACCATGTAGTACCACGTAGCGTCAGATGAACGCCGGGCGCAGTATGTGAAAACCAAATATATGACAGTCAATCTGTTGACTGCGTCTAATAGCATCATATAGCGTCACATGTATCAATAGCGGCAGCTCAGTGTAAAGTGCCGGCGCTATATGTTCAGTAGCACCTGTCGCTCAGCAGCGTTATCCCATACATTTCAATGGTGTTTTTTTTTGCTTGTGTATAAATAGCATTTAAATTAATTCTTTTTCTCAATTTTAGGATCAAATTATTGTGTGACCTCTCCTGCCCAGCAACCAAACGCTTATATATTTTGAATTTTTTTATGCAGAATTGTATGTGCAGGTCTGGCATTGCAGTGTCATTGTTACAGTGTTAAAACAATGTCATTCCATGTGTTTTCTCTCTGGTGCTGGTGGATATGTGTTGAGAAACAGACTTCTTTCATATTGCGTCCGACGCTTGACACTAGAGCGGCCAATTTTAGAGCGCCAACGATGGTTTTGTGTTTGATTTTCTTAAATATTCAGCGGTGAGTCACGTACACACTTAACTGGCACTACCTATCGTTCTCTGCAGCAGTGTCCAGTTGTTATATGTGGCATTGCTCTGGACAGCTTTTCCTCGAAGTGCTACATATGCATTGATTCAGGGAGAGCGCTTCTACAGCGCCCTCCAGACATCACATGTATCAATGCTGGACAGGATTCTAAAGCGTCATTTCAGCCGCTAAACTACCGGTAGGTTATAGCGCCAGACACCCACTTGCAGCGTCCCCTAGCGGATGCTCTAAGTGCCGCTATATAAACACTCAAATGGTCATCTTAAATCAGCATCCACATAACGTTGGTGATAAATTAGAGGCTGAATGGCAGAGGCATCTGTGTTGGCTGTGTTTAATTTGTTAAATCGCACACTGAGTGCCGCTGAGGCTAAAATATTGTCGCTGAGTGGTATTAACAAGCGTTGATGCTTGATAAATGAGGCCCTGAATTTTACGTTTCACAGTTACTGGATGCTTATAGCTTGCTGGAGCAAAGGGTTGGACTATGGCACCTTGGCCCAACCAAAGAAAGCCTGGGCCCGCTGTAAGAAATTATCTTTAAGACCCACCATTTAGGTAAATCACAATCACAAGATTTTAATAGTTTGAAGTCTAAATAATAAATGTAACTTGCTGAAGAAATAACACACTAAAAGTACGCTCCAGACAAGCCAGAAACACTGCCCTAATGGTGACCCTGGCTCAGTGCCTGGGGCCTACTGGAGAATCCTGGTGGTGGGCCAGTCTGACCTTGGTTTTAGGTGTTAATAACCAGCTTATGAACCCTTTAAGGCATAAATAAACTTCTGTAATGTTCATTTAAATTACACCTTATTTTATCTCATGTTTTATTCTGAAACGAAGCGTGAAATGGACCCTATTTTTGAGAGGTATTTTAAGGTAAGTTTACTGAATCAAGGCCCTTTTTCTTGCAATCCAGCAGCGTTTCCCCAGATTTTCTAGCTGTGTGCACAGTGAGGCTGCACAAAGTGGCATCTTCCCATCCCCAGACACTCTTGCCCATCAGCCAATTACCTTGAATGGGGGGCAGGATTGCACACAGAGTGGAGGACGCTACAGTGCGTCAGCCATCCGAAGCCCAGTGACAGCCCAAGATTCAGGACAGGTAATGTGGTTTTTAGCTCACTTACCTGCCAGCCTGCAGACTCAATCCCTTTCTCTAATCTAAATTCTGCTGCTCGCCTAATCCATCTCTCCTCTTGCGTCTCCAGCGCTGCCCCCCTCTGTCAATCCCTCCACTGGTCACCTGTCTCTCAGAGAGTTCAGTTTAAACTTCTAACACTAACATACAAAGCTCTCTTCAGCCAGGCCCCTTCCTACATTTCATCTCTGATCCAGCGTTACCAACCCAAGTGCAACCTCCACTCTGCCTCATTCTCCGTCACAGTCTCCTGTCCTACTCCTTGGTTACCTCCGTGCATTCCCAACTTCAAGACTTCACCCGCGCCTCCCCACTTCTCTGGAATGCCCTCCCCCGCTCAATCACTCAGTCACTCTCCATCACTCCAGGCCTTTATAAGTACCCTCAGAACTCACTTCTTCAGACAGGGCATATAACCTAGATTAAGCAATTCCTATAACTTTCAAAGGGCACAGGCAGGTGAGCTCAAGCTCTACCACTTGTGATCCCGCCCCTTTGTCCCCACCCCCATCCTTTACATTGTAAACTCACAAGGGCAGGGCTCTCTTTACTATTGTCTCCTGTGCTCACAACACTTGGTTTAAACCTGGTGGCATCTAGTTTATATTGTTCCCTGTACTATATGTTTTACCTTGTCTGTAATCATACCTTGTAAAGCACTACGGAAGATGATGGCGCTATATAAATAAACATTAATAATAATAATCCCTTGTAGTGCTGTCGGCTGAGCCAATCCTGTTACAGTGCTATCAGCTCTGAAGTTGAAAGTATGCTCCTGACTAGCCTCTGCCGTTCATCTAATCATCCCCTGTTGATGGCACATTTCAATGGACACTTTTGACAGGTCATAGAAACATAGAAACATAGAAGGTTGACGGCAGAAGGAGACCATACGGTCCATCTAGTCTGCCCTTATGTGTATACTGTATGTTCTCTTTATCTTAGGATAGATGTGTGCTTATCCCAGGCATGTTTAAATTCAGTGACTGTTGATTTTTCAACTACCTCTGCTGGAAGTTTGTTCCAAGCATCTACTACTCTTTCTGTAAAATAATATTTTCTAACATTGCTCCTGATCTTCCCCCCGACTAGCTTCAGGTTGTGCCCCCTCGTTCTATCATTAAGCTTTTTCTTAAAAACATTGCCCTCCTGAACCTTATTCAATCCTTTCACATATTTAAAGGTCTCATCATCATGTCCCCCCTCTCCCTTCTTTCCTCCAGACTGTACAAATTAAGTTCTTTAAGTCTCTCCTGATGAGTTTTAAGTTTAAGTCCTTCCACCATTTTCGTTGCCGGCCTTTGGACCCGTTCTATTTGAAAAATGTCTTTTTGCAGGTAAGGTCTCCAGAACTGCACACAGTATTCTAGCTGTGGCCTTACCAGGGCTCTATACAGCGGCATCACAACCTCCCTCTTCCTACTGGTGATGCCTCGAGCTATGCAGCCGAGCATCCTGCTTGCTTTTCCCACTGCCTGGCTACACTGTCCACTCATCTTGCAGCTATCAGTAATCAGTATCCCTAAATCTCTCTCCTCCGAGGTCCTGGTTAACACAGTGCTGCCCATACGGTACTCAGAGCAGGGATTCCTTCTACCCAAGTGCATGATTTTACATTTAGAGACATTAAACTCTAGTTTCCACAGTTTTGACCATCTATCAAGTAAAGCTAAATCATTTTCCATGTTGCAGACCCCTCCAGGAATATCCACCCTATTACTAACCTTTGTATCATCAGCAAACAGACAAACTTTTCCTACCAAGCCTTCTCCTATGTCACTTACAAATATATTAAAAAGAATGGGGCCCAAGACAGAGCCTTGCGGCACACCACTTGTAACTCGCCTTTGTTCAGATTGCACGCCATTTACAACAACGCGCTGATACCGATCCCTCAGCCAACTGGAAATCCACTGAACTATCCAGGGATTGAGTCCTACCTTCAATAACTTATCTATGAGCTCCTTATGTGGTACAGTGTCAAAGGCTTTGCTAAAATCCAGATAGGCGATATCCACAGCACCACCTTCATCTAACACTTTAGTGACATTGCCAAAGAAATCAATAAGATTGGTCTTATTGACACATGTCAATCAACAAGGCAGCATGCTCCCATGTGACTGGCAGCAGAGATGCAAACCAAGGCTGGCATAGGAGCAAGTTGCCTGCATAGGAGCTGAAAAGCCGAAACCAAAGGGCTTGGGATCAAGCCAATGAGCTGGCAAGTAAGTAGTCTATTTCTTTAGTTTTTTTTATAGCCTAGACCGAGACAGCCTTAAGAAGCTGAAAATTTGCTAAAATTCTCAATCATTCCTAACTTACACATTGCCACCCATGTAGCAAGTTGGCAATCCCAAATGGTGGCTGGAGGAGAAGGAGACAAGGATTCCAGAGGGGCAAGTCCAGTTTTGGGTGCTAAGTGGCGGGGTCCACAATCATGATGATCCCGGGGAAGGTGATTAGGCTTTTACTCTAGGCCTGTGTTTAATATTCTATTACTAGGAACTTGGAAAGCTGGTGGAAACACATTCCACATTGATCTTGATTTGGACGTCCTGCTGCATTTCCCTCTGAGCAGTAAGACTGATACCTGTGATGGAGGGGTGACTTTTTCCTATGGAGGGGTAAAACGGACCAACAGTCAAAAATGAATTAAATTAGACACAACAAACAGTGCTCATACACATCCCTCTCCGGGGCAATATTGCTGCACATAAAAAAAATTACCTTTTTCTAGCGCCTACTGGGGTAAATTTTAAAAACAAGATGACCGCTCATAGGCTGTGCATTTCACTTATGTCAGTTGGGAGAGAAACTAGCTACCTTTCTTTTCCAACTGTGCCAGGCTTTTGGTCCGGTTTAAGGTTCTCAGCTCCTCAAAATCACAACAGCAACTAACCACTAATCACCAACCAATTATAGGGCCCTCCTTTAAATCAATACCAGCTCCAACACTGTATCAAGCTAGTCACCACCCACTCACATGTCTCACATGTTAGGCCACTTACACAGCTACGTCAACGTCTCCTTCAAAATCTTTTCAGACCAGTTCTATTTGGTTCTGTGCACTTCCTGTTGTTCTGGCTCCTTCCCTCTATTTTTTGACAGTCAACTTTTAACCTAAGCTCTGTTCCATTTTATCTACAGCCTTCTCCTCACTACTGCCATCTTGTGTCCTGTCTGCAAACTGCACTCTCAAAAGGAGCACTATTGCAACACAATAGACCAATGAGAAAAGTCCATAAAAATATGCTGGATGGCGGAAAGAGGGGTTACTTATACACCCGTCTTCAAGAATAATTCTGCCAGGCTTGTTTCATTCTTTTAATGGAAGGAAGATTTTATTTCGACCAGGAGTAGAAAAACACAAGTTTAGTGGGAGTCTTTTTTCCATTTGGGTGTATGTGTGACCCCCCCCCCATCATTAACCGACATATTTATATGGATATTTATAGATGGATACTTTTAACTAGCACTTACTAACCAATACTCTGTACAGCCCTATACAGAGATTGTAACTTTAACTGTTAAACACTATATCTAAACCAGACCTTCACCCTGAATAAGAGCCTATCTTATATGTTTCCCCAACACTGTACATACAGATTGCCAACATTAAAAATTATTCTTCCTGTATCTACTGCATTTTTTGAGCCTTTAAACATTCAATATGGCTGCCCATGGAGTTTCAGGCTGCCTGCAAACAGGAAGTGTCTTCTGACTGTGTTGCTCTGCCTTCTGGGATTGCTGTCCTTTCCCTGACCCCAGCTCTGCTCTGTCTGTGCAAAGCACAGCTATAACCCAGCCACCCCCTGCACTTTTGACCCCTCTCATCTCCTCAGTATGTGATGCTACTGAGCCAAGATGCCCATATTCTAGAGTCCTGAACAGAGGACCACAGCCGGTGGTTAAAAGAATAAAATGTAAGTGATTAAAAACATTAAATATATTAATTTTAGATGCTGGGGAATCGTTTTTTAAGGGTTTGGGCTTATCATTAAATGATGCTGAAGGTCCTCTTTAATAACAGCTGTGTCAGATTTGTTACACATTGATCTATATCTACGAGATAAAGTGATAGCAAGCAGAAAAATACACATTTAATAAAAGTGGGAGGGGATAAAATCAACAATCTTGTCATTATATTTGTACTGAGTATTGTAATAATGTTGTCTTTAGATAAATGTAATGGTCTTTTACCATCTCAGACCACAAATATTATTCTATTGATAAAGAAATATGATAGATGCAACTCAAAATACTACACAACGTTTGTGTTTGTTTTAATATCGAACTACATACCCTGATTGTGCTGTTGTTGGTCTTAGTCAATTTTGCTGAACTTTTCCAAAAGATCTCAGATCAAAGTGGTCACGTGCCCTCTGAGGTGTTTGATCTGAGATCTTTTGGAAAAGACCACCAAAGTGGACTTTTCTTTTAAATCATTACTCAAGACTCTCTTTAAATCAGCTCTTTTGTTAGATAAGGCATGTGTGTGTTTTGTATGCTTTTTTACTATTAGTAAAAGTGGCATGCAATACACATCTTTTGTCTTTAGTCTAAAGGAGACATTAGAGATGAGATGCCAGAAATATTGGTCAACTTGACAGTACAACAAATCTGGTCACCAACGTATATATCAGAATCGAACAAATATACAGTAGTTGTTGATGACTTATGCTGAATGTATCAGAGCCATATGCAGATGGAGTGGATGTATCATAATATATGATCACCTTTGCATCCCACCAAGCAATACAGTAAAAGTGCTTAGATTCTAGTGATAAGCTTTGTATCTGGGCCAAGCTAGATTTCCCAGGAATCCCTGTGCAAGTCCCTACCCTCCAGTGATTTCATGGGTCACATGGGGGGATTCAACAGAGGCTTCTCCTCTGTGGTATAAAATTCTCCTTGCCACCGTTGGCCAACATTATCTTGGCGGGACGCCAAGAAAGGAGGAGGGGGAACAAGGAGGGTGGAGGCAATAGTGGAGGCAATAATCAGCAGACTAGCCCCGCCCAGGGGGATCTGCAGAGAGGACAGACAAATTAAGGAATGTGCAGTGACAATTTATATTAAAACTGATTTTCTTAACTGTTTGTGAGCTGGTAAGGGGTCAGAGAAACCCCTACACCAGTTCATCACATTGTGGTGGCCTGAGGTATTGTATTTGGTTTCAGGAGTATAAAATTCCAGATAATGGGGACTTTTAGGCTGAGCGGGTTCCGGATCAGATTGTTCCCACTCCAGCTCCTTGCTTTACTGTAAAAATTTAAGGGGAGAGGATCCCCCACATCCCAGGTATTCTGATTTCAGGTGCTCCTTCGGTCAAAGTTCCTAAAATTTGGTAAAATTACTCAACCCGTCCATGTCCCTACTTTTAATGGCCTATGTGACTGTCCGCAGCCATTATCTCCAGGGCCATTGTGCAGACTCTGGTTAACAATGATAGAAGTCCAAACCCCTGGTACTTACTTTACTTACCTACTTTCACATTCCCACACAGCATTGCAGTTGTGTCTGCTGGCTTTGAAGTGAAGTTTGTGGGCTGTATGTCTCCCTGACCAGTGAACCCCATAACATCTGTAGTCATATGGAGATGTCATCTCATGGCTGAAACAAAATATCGTAGAAGAAAGTGAATACCAAAGCTGGAGTTTGGGATTCTATTGCCAGTGTGTAAGACGGGCCCTTGTGCTCCCCACCACCTCGCCCCTTATTTCAAGGTCCCTCCAGTTTTATGAGAAGTAGCAACCACATGCATCAGTTTAGCCAGAAGACATATTGAGCAATTTGTCAACTGAAAAAGCTGCATGCGATGATTTCAAAATAGTAATATCACTTGCCGCTATTCTATTCCCCCCTAAGCATTACATTGTTATAAATGTTATAGTCACAAATTTAAATGTATTTTTTTGAGATTTCTTAAGTGATAGAGCAACACAAAGTAGCAAATATTTGTGAAGTGCGTAAGGAAAATGATACAAGCTTTTACAAATTTAATAAATAAAAATGAAAAGTGTGGGGTGCATTGTATTGCCTCCCCCCAGCCAATACTTTGTAGGACTACCTTTAGCTACAGTTACAGCTGTAAGTCTGTTGGGGTACGTCTCTACCAGCTTTTCACATCTAGAGGCTGAAGTATTTGCCTATCTTTAGCTTTAGCTCAATCAGATTGGATTGAGAGTGTTTGTGAACAGCAATTTTCAAGTCATGCCAAAGATTCTCAAAAGGGTTTAGCTCTGGACTGTGACTGGGCCATTCCAACACATGGGTATGCTTTGATTTATACCATCCCATTATAGCTTTGGCTGTTTGTGGTTCCGCTGGAAGGTGGACCTATGTCCCCGTCTCTAGTCTTTTGCCGCCTTCTAATGCAATCACTACCATGAATGTGCCCAAAGCTTAACATCGGCAGGATTTCCAGTACAATCGCAGGGCAATTGCCTTGAAGCACTATCGCCCCTCAAATGCCTTGGTCTAAATGGAGCCTAATTAGTGCTCAGTTTAGGTGGACAGTCATGTCTTGGTAGGTTTACAGTTGTGCCATAATTCTTCCATTTACCGATAATGGACAGAACATTGCTGGGTAAGATGTTTAGAGCTTGGGCTGTTTTTTAATAACCTCAGCCTGCAATACATTTACTCATAACTTTATCCCTGAGCTGCGTGGTGTGTTCATTGGTTTTCATGACACTGCCTGTTTACTAATGTTTTCCAACAGCCCTCTGAGGCCTTCACGGGAATATTGTAGTTACACTGAGAATGAATTACATGTAGGTGGAATTCTGAAGACAGTTGGTCACACTGGATTCTTAATATAGGGGGCTGAATACATGCATACCACACATCAGTTATTTATTAATTATTTTAAAAGTTGAAAAGCAGGTATAATCACCTGTTATTTTATTGCAGATTTGGAATCTATGTCACGTGAATAAAGATGGTTCATAACTGTTTATGAAATGTTTTTTTTAACCCCTTAAAGTAGACCAAAACCCAGGATTTTGTTCCTCTCCCCCGGGGTACGCCGATCGGGAGTGCCCCGCTGCATGAAACCCCCCAGGATGCCGAGACCAGCTCACCTCTTCCCGGTCCCACGGTGCGCCTAAGAGCAGCGGCTCTGACAGATGCATCCTTCGCTTCCCTCTAACAGGGAGTGTGCCCACGCCGGCCGCTGCTCTTAGATGTGCTGTGGAACCGGGAAATGAGGAAAGTGAATGAGGTGACCTGGGGGGTTTCACACAGTGGGCCATCCCGATTTTGGATGCCCGAGAAAATAATAGATTCCTGGGCAAATTGGCATGGGTTTTGGTCCACTTTAGTGACCCACGCAGGCAGGCAGGTGCATAGTTGCGCATGATGGCTAGTAGGCAGGCAGGTGGGTAATTAGGTAGGTAGGCAGGCAGGTGGGTGTGTTATTAGGTAGGTGGTTGGGCATGTAGGCCAGATGGTGGAACAGCAGCAGCATCTCAGTTTACCAGCATCTCAGCGGGGAAAAAGGAGGACAGCATCTCTGCGGTGGACGGCATCAGCGCAGTGGATGCCATCTGGCATGCAGATGGATGGCAGCTGCCATCTTGCTTGGAAGGAGCGGGATGGGATAGGGCATCTTAGTGGGGAGGGGCAGGATGAGCAGCTGCCATCTTGGTGGAATGGGCTGGGGTGATGACCGGTCTCTTGGTGGGGTGGAGCAGGGATCAGCATCTTGGTGGGACGGGACGAGCAGGTCTCGGAGTCTTCCTTGTCAACAGGGCCGGACGAGTGGGTCTCATAGTTTTCTTCCTTGTCGAGCGGGTCTTAGAGTTTCCTTCCTCGCCGCCCTGATCCATTCTCACTGGTCGGTCTTCCCCAGCTGCCTGTACAGACAGTGCTCAAAAGACCAGCAGGGAGTAACGGCTGGAGCTGTGGTGATGGTGAACAATTCAGTGGATCAGGGGGGTGGGACAGGAAACTTGCAGCAGCGTGGGAGCAAGGAGGGCTAGATAAGTAAAGAGCATGCCCCGCATGACCAACACTCCTGCCTACCCCCCGCCATATTAGTCCCTCCAGGGACTCAGGAAACCCCCCTCTTTCCACCCTGTATCTAGCTCGGGGCAGATAGTTAACATGCTGTTTCTGCCGACGTGCTAGATACGGGGTTGTCACAAGCAAGCTTGTGGGGCATCCAGAATGCTGGATAACCCCCCTGCACATAACAGGTGTTGTGTGGGGTTATATGTGGGGGTGGCTCGAGCATTCTGGATGTCACCCCTAGCTTGTTTTTATGTGGTGTCAGCGGGACAAACACCTGGGTGATCTTGTTTAAATACAATTTAAACCAATTCCACTGAACTTGTGAAATACATTTGGGCAAAGCCCCTGTCAATATTCCCTTCTTAGGGTGTAGAATTAGAATAATCATCATTCTTTGCTGTCCCTCGGTGTGAGATGGCAGGCTATCAGTCATTGCATAGGTGTGGCAGTGACATCATTGCCACACATAACAATGGCAATGCATGGAGGAGGTGAAGATTTAAAGCTAAAATAGGCGCCACTATGTGTGATCAGAGTGAAGCAGGAGCACTCAAAATTGGCAAAATGCACTCTTCATGGGGGAGCAATTCAGGCAATTCAGGGGATGCTAGTAAAGAAACGTGGGTTTTGGTCAGCTTTAAGGCACTGTAATATATATATATGCAATTCCAGAGTAAGTCAGGTCCACTTTGCAGGGCATACAAGCCCTCCGCTGCTCATCCCCACAAGTCCAAGTTTAGGGGGCGCAGAAGCCAAGTCCTTCGGCTTAACTTCAGTTCTTTTATTCACCACTGTGCAGTGCAGCCTGGGCTCCTTCCTTCAGGCTGGTCAATAGACAACTGACAGGCTCAGTGGCACCTTTTTATTCAGGCTTCCCTTGCAATCAGCCTGATCACCTGTGCAAGGCCTGAGACCAGGGAACAAACCTGAAAAGGATTGGGGAAAGTGACCTAGGTCCTGAAAGCCCGGCACGGATCATGCCTAGCAGGGGAGAAATACACACCATTTATGACATTTCCATACACTTTACCTATATATATATATATATATATATATATATATATATATATATATATATTAGAATCATCATATTATAGGAAATATACAGCAATCTCCATCCAAAAAATATGCTGTTACTCACTTGGATCCCCAGTCCCCCCTGCCAGCACCATATAGCAGCCCAAGCCAGGTGCTCACATGGACCAAATCCAACAGCTTCCAGAATGAGCTTTAGCTTTTGAATGACTGTCTCTTTACATTGTAATAATAAGCTGTGGAACTTTACAGACTCTGTATTATTTTTAGGTAAGAAAACATTGTAAAGTTCATGTTTTATTGTTCCTTGCAGTTGTATAAATTGTGCTTGGCCTGAAAAAATGTGATTCCCACTGCGTGAACTGGGATCGAAGAATGTTGATTTCTTTTTTTACTTATAAACAATAGGAAGATATGTTATGCAAGGTCAGAGCTTTCCACCGGAGAACAAAATATATAACACTTTTAATAACAGTGCGGTATAGATCATGGAAGCGTCTCAAGGATGAAGCCGGGATTAGGTTACGCTGCACAGTAAGGGATATCCTTTAATATACCACAAGAACTAATATCGTGTTTGATCACATGTAAAATTCTCAGCAATTATTGGTTGTCCAGCTGCTACTGTGCAATGTCATCAGGATGATACTGTTTCCCACTTGAGTGTAAAAATACATTCATCTTCTCAGCCAGAACACATTGTGGCCTACAGCAAAAGTATAAAATACAACTCAATAAAACCTAAAACCACTGCAATACCAAGCCATAGCTGAAGAATACATTATTCATTTAATCAACATATTTAAATCTCAAGAAGCTTGCCTAAAATAATGGGCCAAAAAATAACACTCAACAACTTTAAGACATTCATGTGGTTCTGTGGGAGAAATTATGGGCTTGAATTTTTTTTTTCTATATAACTGAAATAAATCCCAGCTCATGCTCTTAGGACTAATAGACCAAAATAACTGCTGATCCTTTTAGTCTGGTGGCAGTGGAGGGGGCTGGGACAACCAAATGGCAGATGCCCTGCACCACATATCAGCAGGGGACACCTGAAACCCAGCACCTACTTTTGTCATCCCTTGATTCGGCTGACATATCCCAGCCCCCCATTGACACAGTTACATTGGATCCGGAGCCCAAAATTAGGTATCTCTGAAGTAGGGGAGTATGGAGTCTGAGTTTCAGGATTCCCCTGTTGATATGAATTACCGGGTGTTGACCTTTCGGATTATCGTCCCCACCCCCCCCCCCCCCCCCCCTGTTTCTGGCTTAAAGCATATCAACACCTTTTTTTTCCCACTAATAGGTGTGGGTTTGGGTCCTGGCACATTAAAACAGACTGGGGGGGGGCATGCAGAATGCTGGAGCCCTCCACACACCCCTCAGAATGCCCGCAATTCTTACCTCTTACTCTATCCTTAGTTGGAAATCGTCCCCTGCGATTGGCTGCCAGCCTGCCACATGGGTTAGGGCCATGTCCACGACTTGAGCGTCGGTGGCCAATAGCAGGGCTCCATTTGCGGCAAAGGATCCAGGAAGAGGTAGGAAGTTAGGAATCGCAGGCATTTTGGGGGGTGATGTTTGGGGGGCTCCAACATCCTGGATGCTCCCCTGACCCTGTTTTAATGTGCCAGGACCCGGACCAACACCCATGGGGTTCACCAGCGATTATTATTTTTGACTAGCTATCCATTTGGTTGGGAAAACATAAATAACTGGTCCTCTTAAACAGGCTGGTATGTGTGGTGTGTGGCATCCAGCTATCAGATCCCCCACTGCCAGTTTTAGAGGACTAAGAGCCATTTTTAAATACCCTATTAGGAAAAGCAGCTTACAGTTTTGCTGCTGACCCCTCCCCCTTTGTGCCAGTGTGCACACTCTGTCTCAGGCCACCCATGTTAATGGAGTCACATGTGACCTTTTTGAAAGTTTCTTTCAATTTAAATAGGACTGTTAGGGATTAAAGTAGTCCTTGGGGAAAAACCTAGCCTAGCTAAAGCAGACCAACTCCCATTTTAAACTAAAAGGGTGTTGGCTGTTGCTGTAGTCTCCTGGTAAAATATGGTGCTGCAATATGGTACTGTTGATCATGTGTAGCTGGTTGGCAGTGGTGTAAGCTTGGAGAGAATAGTTGGGATGATTTTCCAGTGTTACAGCCAGTTCTGTTTGTCTTCGCATTAATCAAGCAGAGAAGAGACAGACAAGCAGAACAAAAAGAAGATATCCTCCCCTGCGTGCACACACTTGGATGCAATGTGTCCACCTCTCAGTGCAAAAAAATGGTGGTTATTGATTAATGAAATCTAGGGGTTTGGCCACAGATGCATGGATCGCAACAACAGATTTATTTAGCAATTCAACTCTGCATGGCCATGTAAGCAAACAATGATTTGTCTTTATTGACGGCGACTAGGCGGACCCCTGCAATAATACAAAAAAGGAACCTTGCAATTTTTGAAAGCGAACTCCCTCTCCCCCTCGTGGACACCAGCGGCCGAGGTGAACCGAAAGTAGGGTGAGAGCTTCGCCTTTGTTATTATATGCTGTATCAAGGATTTGAAATGTGAGTGCACATTTTTAACCTTTTAGAGGTTTTTATTATTAAAAGCGATATTACGCTATATATTTCCTTCATTGATTTCTTTCATGCAAAACCCACATTGAGCCACCTTCAAGCCCAAAATCTATGGGTATTCATCCTAAACAACAAGAGGATCAGATTTGAATTGAATAGAGCTATGGAGCAAGGAGTGGCTTATTCTTAAGGCGTACCAATATACGCCACCTGGTAAGGGTACCAAAAATAGGTGGTGGGAACGCGGTGGATGATATCTATGTGTTTGAGCACTATTGAATACTTGCTGCATGAGATTTGGGATATCCGGCATAAATTGCAGTTTGAAAATTTAACATCACGAGTCAATTTCTGGGACTTCATTAAACTCATGTATATAATTGAAGGACATCAGATTTTTTATGGCTGATTTGGGCCAATTTATAATAATTGTATTTTTTGTTAACTAATCACTTGCTCTGTGTATTCTAATTATTTTAATGATTTGTCTTTACACTTAGCCTGGAACATAGTCGCAAGCCATTATATGGAGAGACCCATGTTAAGCTTAATATAGTGGGGCTAAAGAGACCAAAAAACCTCCTACTTAGCTAAAGGAAAAGAGGCGCTTTCCTAGAACAGAAAGTATTTGCACAGTACCCAGTCCAAGGACAGATAGCATTACCCATCTACCCTTGCAGTAGGCGGAGCTATGCAAATAATCTATTTAAGTCTCTGTGCCCCTTTTAATTCATAAGGCTAAACTCCAGTCTGTAATCTAGGAAATAAAGTGATTGTTGTGTTTCATAGCAGCAGTGCACATTGTGGCCCCCACTATCTTTATTTACCCCAGAGGACATCTTCTGTTCCTCTCTCCCAGGTGCTCTCTGTATGTGCATTGTATATGATGAGCACACCCCTGCTTGAGTACGTGTACACTGCAAGCAGCGTGCATTCAGTGGCTGGTAGTGACTGACATCCAGCACTAAGAGGCCGATTCATCAATAGCGCCAGGTAGCGACAGATGAGCGACTGTAGCGTGATTTTTTCAGCGCCAGCCAGTATTCGCTGTGCTTGGCCGGCATTAGCTTGATGACAGCGACTCAGTCGGTGTGCGGTAATGTTGAATACGGGCTGGGGGGGTCGCTGTTTCACAGGTCCAGCGTTGTATGTGAGCGCCTGACAACGAATGGCCAGAGCGAACGGCTAGCTTCATATTCATCAACAAATCACGCTCCGAATGTGCTGTCGCTGTCCATTCCTTGTTTAAACCCCAGAGCGCTGGCGGCGATGTGTATTAACTAGTTTTTAACCCCTAAACAACCATATTTTTTGAATGTAACATTATACATGTTTTTAGAATCATTTTGTAATATGAATACATTAATCTCAGACCTGTTAGATCAATTCTGCACATATTTTTTTTTTTTTTTTTTTGGACTTAAAAATAAATCCTAACATTGCAGAAGTGTTCTCCGATTTTTTGACATTAAAAAAAAAAAAAAAAAAAAAAAAATACCAATTAATTATGAATAATTATAGATTGCTCCATTGAAATGCATTGGACATCGCCAGGGAGCGACAGCTCATACCTGGCGCTGTGAGGGAATTTGCAGCGGCGCTGTTCGGTCCAGGCGGCTTCATGATGAATGCCGCGCTAGCAGTCGCTCTCGCCGGCGCTAGCCTCATTTTGCTTGATAAATGCGTCATTGTGACCGCCGCCGGGCGTACTTGAGTCGGTAGTCGCCATTAGCTGCCGCTACCTGGCGCTCGTCAGACACTACCTGGCGCTATCGCTTGATGAATAAGGGCCTAAGCTCATTCTGGTCTCACAGCAACACAGTGCTCATGCTTTAAAATATTTGATTGTCAATGTAGCTACACAAAGTTAAAGGGACTGGGACAGCAGAGACTCACCTATAATCATGCACAACGGATCAGCCCTTTAAAGCGTACCTTTACCAGAGGTGAGCTCCAGCTCATGATCACAGCCTGTGGTCACCTCTCTGCTGACTCCTCACATCACTCATGGCAACTGGCCCTACTCACTCCATCATTTCAATGGCTCTATGGAATTTCATCCTTGCTTGATGACTCGACTACACTGACAAACGCAATGCAGGGCTTCCTGATTTGGGATGCCCCCTATAGACGGGTTTGTGTCTGTCCTAGAGTATTATCTATAGGGTCGATTCAGCACCAGGTGAAAAAACTTGACTACTTTTTAGCAATTTAATCGTCCATCTTGGGGTTAATTTTGAACCAGGTAAAAAATTACACCCGGCTGCTTAAAGCGGTCCTTCCCTCTGAATAAGAGTCTATCATATATGTTTCCCACACTCTGCGCATACAGATTGCTCACATTAAAAATCATCCTACCTGCATCTACTGCATGTTATGAGCCTTTAAACATCCAAGATGGAGGCTCATGGGGCATCAGGCAGCCTGCAAACAGGAAGTGCCTTCTGACTGTACTGCTCTGCATTCTGGGATTGCTGACCTTTTCCTGACCCCAGCTCTGCTCTGTCTGTGCAAAGCACAGCTATAACCCACCCCCCCTGCACTTTATCCCGCTCTCCTCAGTAAGTGTGAAGTTTCTGAGTCAAGATGGCGGCACCTGTATCCTAAAGCCCCTAACAGAGTTGCAGCCCAGTGGGGGGAAGAATAGTAAGTAAGTGACTAAAAACCAAAAATATATTCCTTTTAGATGCTGGGGAATCGTTTTTTAAGGGTTTGGGCTTTTCAATAAATCATGGTGAAGGTCCGGTTTAATCACTCCCAAGGTAGACTATGTGAATGGCAGTTTTCTCAACTAAAAAGTAGTTTTCCTATCTGGTGCTGAATTGACCCTTATGTTCACTGTTGGTCCACTTTAAGATGAGATCTCAATAAGAATGCAATATCTACAGGGTTTGATCCTACCAGTGTAAAAGGAGCAGCCCAATTAATCGGGGATGTAAAAAATGAATATTACCCTATAGCAGTTTTTAGAACCCCTGTCATAAATGGTGTTCTGTGTTATTTTCTTCATTTTGTTTTAATTAGCAGGACATGATCACCCTATGTTTATTTATTCTTTTCCCTATTTCATCAATGTTTCCTCCCTTAAAGTGGACCAAAACCCAGGATTTTGGACACCCCAATCAAAACCCTCCAGATCGCCGCAGCAAACTCACCTCTTCCCGGTCCTACGGCACATGCACAGCTTCTTGTTCAATCAGCTCGCTCAGAGCCGCTGATCACATCCTATAAGCCTTCATCTAAGGCCAGCAGCTCTGAGATCCCCTGCTACCCTCTAACAGGGAGCGTGCCCACGCCGGCCAGTCACAAATGCCTGGCGCGGGCACGCACCCTGCTAGAGGGAGAGCGGGGATGTGGCTGCAGCTTGTTGGACCGGGAAAGAAGGTATGTGTTTGGGGTGTCACACAGTGGGGCATCCCAATTTTGGATGCCCCGGGGGGGGTGGGAATAAATCAGCCCAGGAATCTTGGTCGTGGTCAGTTTTGGTCCACTCTAAAAAAGTACTTTGGAGGCCCTTGAGTCTAAAACACTTCAGGGCCGTCCGAATTCCACTCCTTGACAGCACCGCTTTGACTGCTATATATTGCCTGGATGAGCACATCCCACCTTCCTCGTTGCTGTTGCATTTGAAGGTCAGTGGCCTGATCTGCTGGATTGTAGCTCTCCCAATGTAACAGGGAGTCCAACTGGCCTCTACATAAAACCCCACCGATGAACTCTAGTACTGTGCAGGCAAGTAAAGCATTTTTCATTGTCATTGTGTGTGTGCAGGTAATTTAAGTTATTGCACTTTAGACAGGCTGGTTCATATATTGCATTGAATGTTCACACAAGTAAATAAGTATGTATGTAAGTAATGTCTGCACCATCTCTTGTAGGCTTAGTAATGTTAGGGAAGGGGTATAAATTGGACGGCCTTGTCGTGGCTGCCTTGCTTTTACATCCATTGCAATCTATGTTGACTAACACTCCATGTTTTTCAACAATATTAATGTACAGAGGGTTACATTTCTTTTTTGTCTATGGATTCCACTTCTTGGGGCATATAGAATTGGAATGCTCTGCTGTATGAAACCCCCCGGATCCCACTCACCTTCTCTTGGAGCCTTGATTCTCGCTCAACTCAAGCTAGAAGTTGAGCTGGGGATGCAGCCAGTGGAACACTTGGCTCTGCTTAGCCGTTCAGGCAGCTTAGCCGCTGACAGAGATGAAAGGAGCAGAGTGAAATCCGGCATGCTGATTGGCTGACAGGAGCGAAAGGAGCTGAGTGAAATCCAGCATGCTGATTGGCTGACAGAGACGAAAGGAGCTGAGTGAAATCGAGCATGCTGATTGGCTGACAGAGATGAAAGGAGCAGAGTGAAATCAAGCATGCTGATTGGCTGATCGTGCCGCTCAGCCCATCAGAGCGTTCAGTTGAGGTCGAGCCTGCATTGTGGGAATAACAGGAAGGTGAGTCTTTATGGCCACCTGAGGGGATACACACAGCTGAGAGGAACAACACACGGGAAAGTGAAATTCCATTGTGTGTTGTTCCTCTTTAACCACAAAGACTACAGTAGAGCTGAGTGTAGAATAATATATACTGTGGGGACATGCAAATGAAATATATCACGTCCAATCAGTCCCCCCTCCCCCACACACACATTTTTTTAAGCTCCTCGGCCATTCAGTAAATCATTCAGACATAATTGAAAGAGGCTTGTGTGTAAAACCTGATGTTTTAGATTTAGGGTGGACACAGACTGGCACCGTGTACACATCACTAAAGTTCTTGCCAATTCACATTTTAACAAAAACTAAACAAATCAGGATTAAGAAGACACAAAATGGAAACTAGGCTTGCTTATACATTGAGATAAACAGTACTGTCTTCTATTTAGTGTTGTGTCAGACAGGAAGATATCTGTATGATACATTGTAAATTTTCTCCGGCCAGACTGAGGCAAAATTGATTTACATCATTTGAGATAGCTGTGATAGAAAATGTTTATGATGTTTCATGAACGTCTGGATACTAGCTACTGCCATAACCGTCCTGTGGGGATGGATTCAGCTTCCTGCTCTATTTCATACATTGGCTGTTTAGACAAATGATCCTCTGTAGTGGGCCACATATGCTGTTTAGACAAAATCAGTTTCCTGGCTTGGACACCATTCACAATCCAGTAGTAGACCACAGCTGCATTTATTTCAAAAACTGGAGGCCAACCCCACCCGAGATTTAAAATGTTGGGATGAACTTGAGTTATATTATCCAGTGACATCTTATATCTCTCACGTGTATCTCTCTGCACTATGTGTTTCCAAATCTGCCCAGCATTTGCAACCATTACATCAGGATTTGCGCATTGCTATTGTGTTTTTACTTAGCACATGTAAAAAATCGATGCATACAGCAGCAAAGTATGCAAGGGTTTGGCACATTTCCAACGGGAGAAATGTAGAGAAATCCACAAGTCCTCACATATCAATAATATCTTTGCTTAGGTGGCAACATGTCTATGATTTTTAAATAATCTACATCAGTGGTGCCCAACAAATGACCTAAGAAATTATTATGCAGCCATAAACCACTGGTTGCAGAAGTAAAGTTAAAGAACCTCTCTGGGCAATGGCAAAAATAAGGCAGCAAGGAGCTAACCTAAAGTCTGTTCCAAGCTTATCCTTCATTTACTGCAGTGTTCTATAGATGCTCTAGTACACATGCACAACCGGTGGCCTGGGGGCCACATGCGACCCACAGAGCCATCTGATGTGGCCTCTGACTTGCTGTGGGAAAATTGGTGTGTAAAGGTAGTTAAATAGGGGCAGTATGGGCAATTGCACGGTGGGTTGGAGGAACGCAGTGAAATTGATTGTACAACACCACGTCAGGGGGAAATCTTTGACAAAATGATTTGGTAAAATCCTTTTTCCATGATCAGTGTATTCTTGACATTATTGGGAGTTGGGTTGAGTATTGGGAAAGTGGGACTTGCCTTGCTTTGTTACATATGAATGTAGTGATGTAGTGGAAAGACATGCGACTAGAGTTTGTGGGGATCCTGTTGCAGAAAATCTTTATTATGCTATTCCAAATGACAATAATTCTGAATCTATACATTGAGGTCCGTGACCAGGTTCCAAATTATTTAAGTGGCCCGCGCTCATAAAAAGGTTGAGCACCTCTGCTGTAGCAGGACTCCAAAGTATTTTCCTTTCCATTTTTCCACAACCTTGTCTCTTGTACTCTCAGCTTGAACAATCCCAAAATGCCACAGTGGTCATGCTTGCCACGCTCACTTACATGGAATGCTAAGGGACAGGGGCAGCCATGCAACCAAAAATGGAATAGAAAGGTGGATCAATATTTGGAGCCATGCTACAGCATTTACAGCTTGATACAGGAAGTAGAAGAGACATATGGGACAGGCTTTAGGTGAGCTCCTTGCTATTCTTTTAATACCATTACCTGGACTGTCCATTTCACGGGTCTGTCCTACCAGGAAAAAAATCATACCCACCTTTTGTACCTCACAGTGCTTTTGGCTTACTCTGGTAAATAAAATCACTGGGTGCCAAGAATGAGTCCTGTGGCTGTCACAGTCACCACAGTCCCCTATGCCCATTGGTGGGTGTTGACTATTGTGTACACTGCCAGACTCAATATCAGCAACCAGTGACATTTTTTTAACTGGAGTAGGATGGAGTAGCAATAGTGATACCTCATGTTATTAGGGGCATCCAGTCAATTATGAAGCTATGAAAAAGCTTAAGATAGACAAAATGTTTTGTTTGTCTCTTGGCAAGCTCCATGAGCTAGAACATAATGTACAGCACCTCACCTACTTTACTATGACATCTGCCATACAGACTAATTTGCTTATTGGCCATGGTAAGGTTCTGCAATCCAGTTGGTCTTGCCAACATTTAGGACATGCCTATAGAATTATACCCATGATTTTAATTTGAAATAAACTTAACCTGTCTCCCTCCCTCATGCCATCGGCGAGCTCAGCATTAGAGTGATATTCAGCATTTCCTAGGAGAGCTCTATCCAATTGGGGAGATGAGTATCACCTTGGTGTGTAGCTATTTCATGGTCCCCCATCATACAGACCTCCACGAGGAAAGGGCAAGCATCTCCTCAAGTATGAGAATCATAGACAGAAAAAGTAGGTGGTCACTGCTATGCAATGTTAATGGTGAGTCTACTTACATTTTATAGCAGTCACAAGCCTGGCTATTTATAATGTAACACTGCAGGAACCTGGCTGGCTTTTTACAATGTAAGAGCATGACTCATCTTGCTTGTTATATTGTACATCATGAGTGAGAGAGAGATGAGCAGAGATTGCTCATAAAGTGCGTAAAGTTGTATGGAAATACAACTTTACTCACCGAAGAATACCATACTGGGGGGGGGGGGGGGGCAAGGGGGATCAGGCAGGGTGGGGAGGCCGGCCAGTGAAGAGGTCCCGCCCAGATTAAAATTTAGGGCCAACCATCAGGGCCCAGGAGAAGGTGAGTAATGCCTCTCCTCAGCAGAGCCCCTATCGACCCGCCTGTAGTGAGGACAGGAATGCACTGAATTCAGGCGTGTTGAGGCTCATCAACCATATTGTCCATGTTATGTTCAGTTTCTGCCTTCTGCTTTCATCCCCCTCCAACATTAACTCCTCCATTCTTCTAATGTTTTCCACCTCCTGCACCCATTCCATGATTCCCGGTGCGTCTCGGGTGCGCCAATGACGCGGGATCACCGACCTTGCTGCAGTAAGTAAATGTCTCAGTAGTGCCCGTTTCGCTGAGGAGGTCGACCCTGGGACCATGGAGAGGAGAGCGACCTGAGGGTTATTGGGGACACCTTCCAGCGTCAAGAATTTGTATACGGAAAGCACACTGTCCCAGAACTTATGTATCATAGGGCACTCCCACCAGATATGAAGCATTGTACCTTCCGCACCGTCACACCTCCAGCACGAACCCGAGTCAGCTCCCCCGAATCTAGCTAGATCCACCGGACACTTATACCAACAGGACAGGATCTTGTAATTTTTCTCTTGTGCTCTGCATGCCACAGAGAGTTTGTGTGTTAGCGTAAAGGATTTAGTCCAATCCTCTTCACTTATCTCACAACCCAACTCTAGCTCCCACTTTCTAGTGTATCCAGGCCGCTCCGAGGTCCCCTCCTCAGCTTGTAGGATCCGATATGTCAGAGAAAGGGTGTGTGTGGGTATCGAATCCGCCCTCAGAAGGCTCTCGAAAGTAGTCAAGGGTCGCAACAAGGACGACACAGGATCGTGGGACCTAAGAAAAGTCACCAATTGTCGATGGAGCAGCCAAGATATCCCCCCCTCTCTGCCCTCCGACCGAAGCTCCTGGAGACTTGGAGGGCGCTCGTCCCGCAAGGTATCTCCAAGTCGAGTCCCCTGTGCCCTATCCCAAATCAGAAACCTTTCGGCTCCCACACCGGGGGGAAAATCGGGGTTGTCAAAGAGGGGCGTGAATGGGCCCAGTCTGTTCGACAGATTTCCTTTTTTAGGCTCCGAGTCCCAGACAGACAGCAGCGAACGTGTCAGGACCGACAAGGTGTGTGCCCTAGGTCGCAGCCTAGGGTCTAACCACGGGAGCGATGTAAGACCCAAGGGAGACACACCTTCTTCAATGGCCACCCAATGTTTATCAGACCTATGGTGGAACCAGTCTGACATCCTGGTCAAGATCGCCGCTGTATGATACAACTTAAGATCTGGCAGCCCCAGACCCCCTCTCTCTTTAGTTCTTATTAGGACTGAATAGCTGATCCTCGGCCTCCTATTGTTCCAGATGAATTTGAGGAGTGCTGATTTAAGGGCTTTGAAGTAACCCCTATTCGGTACAATAGGGATTGCTTGAAAATGTAGAGAAAACGCAGCAAAATATCCATTTTTGCTATATTTATACGACCCATCCATGAGTACTGGGATTTGTTAGCCTGTTTAAAGTTCTCTAGGGTCTTGGAGAGTAGCGGGCGTAGTTCAATCTGAAAAGGTGACCAAGGTCCGAGGGAAGATGGACTCCCAGATCCTTGAAAGACTCCCTCTGCCACTCAAAGGGAAGTTCGATTCTAATAGTTGCTGGGTCTCACGTGGCCTCTGTCTTCACCAGATTGATTTTAAAGTTGCTAAGACTGCTAAATCTGTTAAATTCTTTCATTATAGAGGGTAGGGAGAGATGTGGGGATGTGATGTATAACAGAAGATCATCAGCAAACAGGGACAGCTTGTGTTCCCTCCTGCCGCACTGAAGCCCCTTAACCGAAAGGTTGGCTCAATTACAATTACGTATAGGAGCGGTGACAATGGGCATCCCTGCCGCATGCCGTTCCTGACTAAAAAGGGAGTTGACAGGAGACCATTGACTCTGACCCTGGCCGAGGGCTCCCCATAAAGCGCCATGATCTTACCTAGCAGTTTAGGGCCTATACCCACTTGGACTAACGCCGCTCTCAAAAACTTCCAGTGGACCCTGTCGAAGGCCTTTTCTGCATCCATTGATAGCAGGCATGCTGGGATCTTGTTCGATTGGGCGTGATGCATGAGTGTAACCTGATCCCCATCTATGATCTCCGCCAAAGGTGCTTGAAGTCTTGTAGCTATCATTTTTGCAAACAATTTAATATCAACATTGATTAGTGATATCGGTCTGTAGTTGCCCACCACAGTCATATCCTTATCGGGTTTTGGTATGACAGAGATATGGGCCTCCAGGGCCTGCCCAGGGAAGGGGCACGCCTCAGAGACACTGTTGAATACCCTTGTCAGGAAGGCGGAGAGCTGCCCCCCAAAGGTGCCATAGAACCGTGGTGTGAACCCATCCGGACCCGGACTCTTTCCCGCGGGTGTCCCCTTAATGGCAGCTCTCACCTCGTCCTCGGAGAACGGCTCCTCCAGGGTGTCCCCGGTTTCCCTGTCTATGGGGGGTATTGCTGTATCATTCACATATGCTTCTATACGGGCATCTAAGTTTTCAGCAGGCAGCGAGTCCCAACACCCCTTTATATTGTACAAATCTGAATAAAATTCCTGGAACTCGCCCACAATCTGCGCTGGTTTATATAACTCACGGCCTCCCTTGCCCTTAATCACGGCACATATGTCGAATTTTGTCTGGGGTGCAGCAATCTAGCCAGCAGTTTCCTGCACTTGTCAGAAAACTCGTAGAACCTAGCTCTACACTTATCTCTGTACTTTAAGAAGCTCTGATCGTAAAGTCTCCTCAACTCTTCCCCGGCCTTAATCAGCTGTAGCAGCTCCTCCTGTGTAGCAGCCTGTTCATGAGACCTTTCAAGTGCTCAAATTCTGTCTAGGGTGGCCTGGATCTGCCGCGTTCTTTCCTTCTTCAACCTCGCCTCATGTTTAATAAATACCCTACGGAGGACGCTTTTCATAGCTTCCCACTAAATGGGCAAGGGGGTGGCATCATGTCTGTGGTCTGATAGGAAGTTATCTATAGTTTCTCTAACCTCTGAGAGGCATAGGGTATCCTTGAGTAAATTGTCATTCAATTGCCACGTAAACTGTTGTCTTGTCCCGTCAGGGATAGGGAGGGTAAGGAACACTGGAGTATGATCTGACCACAGGATAGGGCCGATAGATGCCCCTATGTCCCTAGACAGGACGTGGTGACTAATGAAAATAAAATCAAGCCTGCTGTAGGAATCATGCACGGGAGAGAAGAAGGTGTAATCCCTAGCCCCCTGATTTAATACTCTCCAGGCATCTATAACCTGCAAAGAAATAAGGGCCTGTCGAAATGCCGCTAACTTGGCTAAGGGGATCGCCGACTTGCCCTGAGAGGAATCCACCCTCAGGTCCAAGGCCATGTTAAAATCCCCTCCCAAAATTATAACACCCTCCGCGTAGTCCTCCAGGAACCGCCGTCCCATCTCTACCTGGTTAAGGTTGGGAAGGTAGACGTTTGCCAACGTATATGTGTCTCCATTCACTAAAAATTTCAAGAAGATATATCTGCCTTGTGGGTCCACTTTTGTGTCTAGAGGCTCCAGAGGGGAATTTCTGTGGATGGCAATCGACACCCCCCTAGACTTAGTGTCGGGGTTCGTCGAATGAAACCATCTGGGGTAGTATCTATTTTTGATCTTTCCCGCACAAAAGTGGGTCTCCTGGAACAGTATAATATCCACTCTTTCCTTATGCAGGCTGTAAAGTATTTTGGCCCTCTTTTCCGGGATATTGAGACCCTTTGCATTAAGGGAGCATATTTTCAAGCTGGCCATAGCTCCCGGCCTCCCCACCTGATCCTATACGAAAGAACTGGAGGCTAAAGGAGGGGTATGCCAGGGAAGGAAGCACAAAAAGCAATATCAACGGTGCGTGAAATGTGCTAAAATCCAAAGAAAGAGAGAAGAAAAGAAAAAGAGGACAGACAGGAAAAACAAGCAAGGATAAGAAGATCGAACAGCCCTCCCTATGAAGAGAGAGAGCAAAGACTAAAGATGGAACTACCGTTCCCTGTTCTACTTGTTCCCACCGGGTCGTGTCCCAGTGGGAGGAAGCAGAAAACTAGTGGAGGAAAAGTGACCACACACCGAGGGGCGGGACTCCGACCCCCCGTGCTCGATCTACTGAAACCAGATTCTCTGCAGATTTCTGTGGGCAAACCCCCAGTCTCCCGCCTATGACATGGTATAAAACTTTATTTTAGTAGGGTAGGATAAAACATAACAAAATGGCAGCAGAATGCTTAAAGCGTATTGTAGCATATACTCTCACTATCGTAGTAATCTAAGTTATAGAAAGGATATCAATCCAGCTGGGGTATTCCGTCTTCCAGGGAGATGCAGGACCGGGACCCATCACATTATCTTCGAGGCCCCGGGCGAATCGGTCCCCGGCCCCTCCCCCCCCCTCGTCTTCCCCCCTCAAAAAGTGGATCTGTGCTGAAGTCCAGCCAATCAGGGACCACGATGGGATTAATGTCCAAAAACCGAAACAACTCTGGCAGATCTTCTTTCCGTCGCAGCGGAAACACGCCATTGTCCTTCTGCACGATGAGGTGGAAGGGATGTCCCCATTTGTTGGATACGTTGATCTCTCGCAGCCTGTCCAGCAAGGGGCGCATAATCCTCCTCATGCGTAAGGTGTGTCGGGAAACATCAGGAAGGATCTTCACTCTAAAACCCTCCCATTCCACCTGACGCCTCTCCCATGCCTGCCGCAAAATGTCTTCCTTCAACGTGAAGAAATGGATGCGGCAAAGGACGTCTCGCAGTGCATCCACCTCTGCCGCTGGCCGGCCTGCCACCCTATGGATCCTATCTATAATGACCTCCGTGTCTCTGGGTCTCCCAAGTTGGGAGTTGAAAATAGCTGATGCCGTGGACCGCAACAGATTAGAAGGGACCGACTCGGGGATGCCCCATAGCCTTAGATTGTTGCGTCTGTTGCGATTTTCAAGGTCATCTGACTGCAGAAAGACATTGGTGAGCTGTTGTTGTTGAGTATGGAGTATCCGCTGCAACTCTGCGATCCGATTCTCGCACTTGACCCTTCTAATGTTGCTGGAGGTCCTCAATCTCTTTCCTCATGGCCCGTTCAATTCTCAGCGCGACCGCTTCCAAGTCTTCCTTCAGGTCTGCTTTGGTGGGAAGAAACTGCAGCAGGAGCCTGAGGCTGGGATCTAACTTTGGAACGGTTTCAGGGAATTCTTGGGCCATCTCATTCATCTCGCCGGGATGGCCCCAAGCAGCCTCTAGTGGTCCCCCTCCTTCACTTGACCGACCTCCCCCCTCTGTGTGGAGTTCTTCCTGCCACCGTCTCGCTCCGGAATCTTCCTAGGGACCAGGGGACCAGCCCCCATATGACAATATGACAACTGCGAGGGTGGGGAAGGTGACCGGATGGGGCCGTGCAGGGGAGTCCATCTACCGGGAGCATCAACCACAGGGGCATCCCACGGTGGGCATGGTGGGTTTGTGGAAGCCCCAGCACTGCCGTCGTCCAGCTGCAGGCAGGCCCCGATATTGCCCCTCCATATAGATCTTGGGAGCGGGGGGGTTGAGGCACCCGAATCACCCCCCCCTCTCTGCCTCTCGCCATGGCTGATAGTTGTGATCGTATTGCCAGTTAATGTCACTGTAGGTGAAACTGCGTGTGGGTGTTTTGACAGGGGCTTTAAAGCTGCTGACTGCCCCCCCTGTGGCTCCTCAACAACATGGGGCTCTGGGGTCAGTGTCCGAGCTTTATTTATTGTACTGGGCTGCTCACTCTCTGCCCCAGCTCGGGCTTCTGCCCCCGCCGCCTGTGTGACATCACCCACAGCCCGGGCCGCCGCTCCTCGCCGGGCTTGTGCAGGCGGCGGAAGCTGCGACCCGTCACGCAGAGGCTCCTCTCTCCCCTCCGCCTCCAGGTCGGCTGTCAGTGCCGCCGGGTGGCTCTTCACGGCGGGTGTGCTCGCCTGTGCTCCCGCCGTCTCCTGCGCTCCCGCCGTCTCCTCTGTATCTATGCGATGGAGCCCTCCTCCCGCTCTCCGGCCATGCGGATCTCGCTGAGGGAGACCCGGTCCTCCTCCCTCCTCCGCCATCTTGCGCTGTTCCGCCACTGGCCGTGCCGAGGATCCAGGAGTCAGGTAAGGGTCAATTCTCCCCGCTGACTTACTTCTTCCCTCTGTCGCCGCTTTCTTCTTTTTATTGCCCACCATTGCTGCAAAGAATCTCGCCGTATATTCTTCAAACGCCTCGGTTCTGGTCGGAGCCTCACCAATGTGCTTGCTCACGCCGCCATGCGCAGGCCACGCCCCCCTGGGTTATTGGATTTTATATATATCTTGTTGATGGTTGATGGGGGCGAGCTCCCCTCTCAGCATACTTTACACCCGTTATGATATGTGGTTTAATATAATGGTGCTTTGATTGGACAGTACAGCTTATTTTCACAGTATATGTTTCTATAGTGAATGTATGTTTGTATGCATTTGGAGTATGCTAATATTGGATTTATTGATTATAGATCAAATATTGAATTTTCTCCTCACCATCTACACATCCTTTATGTTTTTTTAGTGTTTTTAATATGTTTTGTCTAATATGTCATGTGGATCTTTATTGAATAAAATTTGATACTGGCTTTTTGATTTAGATTGTTGTGCCTCCCTTTTTGTTTGTTTGGATACTGATGTATGGCTCATATAACCTTGGGAGTGGCCCCCGCTTTACTTATAACTCTTTGAATATTGGGTGTGCATGCCATTTTGTATGCTTTGTTCAGCATGAGTTATAAAACTGCAAGCCCAAGTTTTATTCCTCTCAGAAACTGTACAACTAATCTTTTACAAGATTTAGGATCAGACTGAGGTTTTTTCAGGACCATAAAGGAGTAGACAGGTCGAGGTCGGTTCAGGCAGCTCAGGGGCAGTTTTTTTATTACACATTCCTTTGCCTGTAAGAAGACCCTCCAATGAGTGGGTTCATTGACCTATTTTCTCACAGTCTGTGGGTTCTGACAGCAGATTTAAAACCTATGGAATCCAAGTTTAATTAACTAGCTTTAAAATGCATTGTTACTCCACCTACCAGCATCAGACTAGTTGTAAAATATCATTTTTTATTGAAATCTGTTGCCGGCTTGAAAAATGGCAACCCCTTAGTTGTACATTATTTTATTTGAGAACATTTAATCCCGAGCAACCATCCCAAACAGATATTCCAGTTTACAAATGCTAATCCGCATTTTCTTGCAATGACATAAATCTGCTCTGACATTGTTTGCTTCATTTCAAACTCGTTTGAAACAGAGAAATAGAAAAATGTATTTTTCTGTTTTTCCACTACTGTTTTGATAAGACAGAACATGTGGTTAATTGTATCTCTGCATTCACAACACTGCTGGACATATCCAATGAACCACTTCAGCTTAAAAGCTTTTGGTGCCTACCGTGCACGACTGTTGACATTATGAGATTTAACCCAGACGCTGTAAATCAGAATAACTGCTTACTCTTTGTTAATAAAAATTCAGCCAGCTTTTTTTTCATACATTAGAACAGTTCCATGTCTTATCTTTCAGGATAAATTCCATTCTGGGAAGAGCAGTTTGCATTTTAACTCTTTTTAACTAACACAAATCAGAAGTGTGACTTAAGGCAAAAGTTACTGGAACAGTCGAATGTTTTACAGATGCCCCCTAGTGGTGTAAACTGTGATGGCATGGAAATCATGGGGACTCACCACCACCAGGGTATAAATGGCGCTCCCTGTGGCAGCTCTCAGTAAATCCATAGGAAATGAGAAGGGCATCTGCAGCTTATCAGATTTAGATGGGTGAATACAATACCATTCAAGCAAGTCTAGAAGACCATGATCAAGCCAAGAAGACCCAAAGGAAGATTTCAATCAACATGGAAGACTTCTGGAATTGTTGGCATCAGCCCAATGCTTTTTTGAGGGGTGTCCATTTTTCAGCACACCGGTAGTAGGCAACTGGACCAATGCTGAAGTGTATAGGGAATGTTATCCACATGGCTGCACCTTTCAAGCAATGGAGATCATCTCCTATAATGAATTGGACTGGTAGTCCTTCAGGAAGGAAACCCTACACTATTTTTAATCTTTTGTCAAAATGTAAAAATGCAATGCAATGCATAAGCATAGAAAGCATGGTACACTACATTTAATCTGAGTTGCATTGAATATATATATATATATATATATATATATATATATATATATATATAATCTTCCCTAAAGGATTACAAACAGTCAGTAGTATGTTTTGTGGTAAAAGCCCTTTAGAGAATTACTTAAGCTAGGTTATTATTAGTATTATTGTTGATTTATAAAGCACCACCATCAGTAATATGAGATGGAAAATACATAGTCATACTGAAATACACTAGGAGAGATGGCACTGTCCTTGTGGACTTACAATATAAAGGACAAAGGGTGGAGACAAAAGGTAGGTTACAATTAATATATACTTAGTATGATGGCAAGTGATCTGAGTTGTTGGGGCTGTCACTTATTCAGGCCACATGATAGGATCATATGAATAGGTAGGTTTTGAGGGCACTCTTAAAGGCTTGAAGAGTGGCAATTTGTATAGGAAAGGACTGTGATGTCCAAGGGGACACCAGCCTTCTGTAAGCAGGCAACCCCCAATCTCCACCGTCGCTTCTGCCTATAGTCAAGCCCCCGTTTGCTGGGACGCTAGGTTCGCCTCACCGTACACGGTTGCCCCCAGGTCTTAATAGGCGCAAAGTATGGCTGCTTACGGTGAAGGCCGATGAACCACGAGGGTATCCCGAAGCCAAGGTCGTTCACGGATAGTCAGTCCGGAGGGTGCCTCAGAGTACAGGGATGAGACAGGTGTGTAGTCAGGGGTAGCCAAAGGGACAAGCTGGGAGTTCAGAGATTGCGGGGGGAACAAAGTAGCAAGCAGATTCATAGTCAGACAAAGCAGAGGTCGGTACAGGCAGCGGACAGGGATGGTCGATCAAGCCGGGTAGGAAACAGATAATAACTAAACAGAATCACACCCTAATCACAAGCGACTATCACGGGCACTGAGTACTGGGCTGACTCCATATTTATTGGGGAATAGACCAATGACCTCCCTGAGGGGGGAGTGTGTGTGCTGATTGGTGCAACTTACAACACTGTGAGTGATTGGAGAAACTGCCCAGGGGCTGGTCAGTCCTGGCAGCAAGGCTGATCAGCCCCTGATTCCCATCAGGTGTGGAGGACTCTGTGCTGCCTGCCACTTGCAGCGCAGCGCCTCCTAGTGGTGACGAGTGACGAGAGTGACGGCCCAGCAGACACTTGCTGCAGGCCCCCTGGCAGAGGTAAGTTCCTTACATTACCCCCCCCCCCCTTGAGGAGGGGTCCCAGGACCCTCCACCCTGGGTTTAAGAGGATTTTCTTTATGAAATCTTCTAATTTAATGGTCCGCATGCACATCTCTAGCTGGAACCCAACTCCTCTCTTCTGGCCCATATCCCTTCCAGTCGACTAAATATTGCAAGGAATTCCGGAGGAAACGGGAATCCAGAATTCATGCGACTTCAAACTCCTGCTCACCATCAACTAGGATAGGAGAAGGAGAGGAATCCTCCTCCACTCCCCTGGCAGGCTCAAGGAGGGAAACGTGAAAAGAATTACAAATCCTCAGAGATGGTGGAAGTTTGAGTCTGTATGTGACTTGGTTAATTTTCTGTAAAATGAAATAAGGGCCGATGTAACGTGGTCCCAATTTTACAGAGAGTTGGCGTAGTGCTAAATTGACCCGATGCTTGGACCAAATGCCGCTGAATCTTGGCCCATAAATCTGGTCACTGGGGCAACCAATCGTCTAGAGAAGGCAAACCAGAGGACGAGCCTGAAAGTGCTGAGAACTTAAGATCCCTCCCATATACACAACGGAAGGGTGATACCCCCGTGGAGGAGTTGACTGCATTATTGAAGGCAAATTCAGCAAAGTAAAGAAATTGGGACCATTCTGACTGAATATCGGAGGTGAAGCAACGGAGATATTGTTCTAATGACTGGTTGGTCCTTTCCGTCTGCCCATTGGACTGGGGGTGAAAGGCTAAAGGCAGAGAAACTGTGAAACCTAGCCGGGTGCAGAATGCCCTCCAGAAGCGTGACACAAATTGGACCCCCCTATCTGAGGTCACATCTTCTTTAATTCCGTGAAGTCTGAAAATATGATCTAAGAAATATTGAGCCAATTCTTGGGCTGTGGGCAGCTTCTTCAGGGGGACAAAAAATGCGCCATTTTGCTAAATCGATCTACCACAACCCAGATAACGGTATATCTCTGGGACTATGGCAGATCAGTAATAAAGTCCATGGGCAAGTGTGTCCAAGGCTGTGAAGGAGTGGACAGGGGCACTAGAGGTCCGTCAGGAGCTGACCTGGGGGTTTTGCTATGGGCACAAATCTTACTGAATAAAGGCCTGGGTATCTTTCCTGTAAGATGGCCACCAGACATGACGGGCTGGAAGGGCCAAAGTCTTTTTAACCCCTGGATGACGGCTATGACCTTGTGTTGTGGAATTATGGGAAGTACCTCCTCTACCGGGACTTTATCAACTGTGAAACTTCTAGAGAGAACGTCAGCTTTAATATTCTTTGTTCCTGGTTTGTACGTTATAGTGAAATTAAATCGGGAGAAGAGACCATCGGACCTGACGGGTGATCTTTTAGCGGATTCAATGTATTCTAAATTCTTGTGATCTGTGAATACCGTAATTGGGAACTGGGCCCCTCCAACCAATGTCTCCATTCAGCTTTCATACATTCATACAGCTAGAAGTTCTCGATTGCCAATATTAGTTCTGCTCAGTGGAATTACATTTTCTAGAGAAAAAGGCACAGGGATGTAACCGTTCAGGGGGGCCCACTGTACTGTGAGAGAACTGCCCCTAACCTGAGCTTGGATGCATCTACTTCGACTATGAAGGCTCGTTGGATATCAGGGTGGGCCAACACAGGTGCTGAACTAAAGGCAAACTTAAGGTTCTCAAAGGCCTGGATGGATCGGCACGACCAAGTTGGGGTAAACACCCCCTTCTTAGTGAGGTTGGTGAGTGGGGCTACCAAGGTGGAAACGTTTTTTTATAAAGCGCCTATAAATATTAGCAAACCCCAGAAACCTCTGTAAACCCTTTCGAATCTTTGGGTTGTTCCCACTTGAGAACTGCAGATACTTTGGCCTGATCCATTGTTAACCCAGTATCGGCAACGATGTATCCCAGGAACGGAACCTCAGAGACCTCAAAAACACACTTTTTTAGCTTGGCGTAGAGATAATTTCTGTAGAACCATCCATACATGCTCCCTATGCTCGGTTAAGGTCGGGGAGAATATTAGGATGTCATCTAAGTAGATGACCACAAAACGGCCCAAGTATTCTCTAAAAACTTAATTACCAAAGTCCTGGAAGACTGCCGGGGCGTTACATAGGCCGAATGGCATAACCAGATATTCATAGTGCCCGTCCTGGGTATTGAAAGCAGTCTTCCACTAGTCCCCCTGCCGGATCCTGATTAAATTATAAGCCCCCCTCAGGTCAAGCTTAGAGAAAACCTGGGCCCCAATGACCTGGTTAAAGAGTTCCTCTATTAAGGGAAGGGGATATTTATTTTTAACTGTAATTTTATTCAGGCCCCTATAATCAACACAAGGGCGTAAAGCCGCCATCTTTCTTTTCCACGAAGAAAAATCTGGCACCCGCTGGGGAGGTATCCCATTCTGTGACTACAGCAGCCTTTGTTTAAGACCATATAACCATTTGCTCTTATTATAATTGAAATTAGCCTGATAAAGACACTTTTGCTGGGCATAGTACTTCTGGACCCTGCCAGGTCCACTTCTGTTGTGGCATCCCATTCTGTGACTACAGCAGCCTCTGTTTAAGACCATATAACCATTTGCTCTTATTATAATTGAAATTAGCCTGATAAAGACACTTTTGCTGGGCATAGACTTACTGCTGCCTGCCAGGTGCACTTCTGTTGTGGCATCCCATTCTGTGACTACAGCAGCCTCTGTTTAAGACCATATAACCATTTGCTCTTATTATAATTGAAATTAGCCTGATAAAGACACTTTTGCTGGGCATAGTACTTCTGGACCCTGCCAGGTCCACTTCTGTTGTGGCATCCCATTCTGTGACTACAGCAGCCTCTGTTTAAGACCATATAACCATTTGCTCTTATTATAATTGAAATTAGCCTGATAAAGACATATCTACCGAATAAAACCCTTCTGCAGATTCTCAGCAATGTATTCTTTCATGGCCTTATTCTCAGCTCGGGTTAAATTATAAATCTTTCTCTGAGGTGGCATAGTTCCGGGGAGAAGATCAATAGGGCAGTCAAAAGGCCTATGAGGAGGGAGTTCATCAGCGGCATTTTCAGAAAACAAGTCTGCGAAATCTGCATAGGGGGTAGGGATTCCCTCAGCAGTCAAGTGAGTGGCACGTACAGGGAGCTCAAGACAAGACTGGAAACATTGTGGCCCCCACTTGATAACCTGCCCAGAGACCCAGTCAATTTGGGGATTGTGTTCTGACAGCCAGGGGAGTCCCAAAACCAAAGGGGTAAGAGGCATCTTAAGGAGAAGGAAGCTCATTAGCTCGGTATGTCCGGCCCCCACTCTAACAAACACTGGGGGAGTACGGTACTGAATCAGGCCCCCGACAAGGGGAGTATTATCAATGGCTTTGACTCTAATTGGATTGGCTAACGATTGCAGCGGAATCTTTAATGCTGGAGCCAGGCCCCAATCAATAAAATTCCCGGCAGCCCCACAATCCAAAAGAGCCTCCACAGATCTGGACTCAAAATCATGAGTAATCTCGACAGGCAACGTAATTTGTGTGCAACACAGAGGAATTACCTTGCAGCCTAGGTGGGTTTCCTCGACCGCCACCTAGGCTCTGAAGTTTCCCGATGCCTGTTTACGAGGGCAGGACCGGACCAGGTGACCGACTTCTCTGCAATAAAGGCATAGACCTTGCGACAGATGCTTCCGCCTCTCAGCTTCAGAAAGCTTGATGGCCCCAGCTGCATGGGTCCTTCAGAAGAAGAGGGGATTAGGGCCTCAGGCTTCCTATTGACTTCAGACTGGGCCCCTTTTTCCAGACATCTTTCTCGTATGCATCGGTTGATGCGGATAACCAGTTGCATGGTTTCATCCAAGCTGTTAGGTACTGGGTGATTTACCATGACATCTTTTATGACCTCTGACAGACCTAGCCTGAACTTCCCACACAATGCAGGATCATTCCAGTGAGAATCCACTGCCCAGCGTTGGAATTCCAAGCTATATTCTTCTGCCTGTCTTCACCCCAGCCTGAGAGATCGTAGCTTGACATCAGCAGTAGCCCCTCGATCCAGGTCATCATACAGGATCTCCATGGCCTTGAAGAATTCCTCTAGCTAAAAGCCCAGGATTGGGGATCCCCATGCAGAAGGGAGATGATAAGTCCCACCCGTTGCTCCTTGGAGCCGGAAGCATGAGGGCGAAGCTGAAAATAGAGCTTACAGGCGTCCCGGAAATTGGCAAATTTAGACCGGTCCCCCAAAAACTTCTCTGGAAGGGGAATCTTGGGTTCAACCGGAAAGGCGGCTATTGCCCTCTGGGGCACAGGGGGTGCAGGAGCTGGACGGTTCTCCTGATCCACCACTCGGAGCGCCAGGTGCTCCACAGCCGCGGTCAAAGCCTGCACCTGTTCCAAAATCTGGTCCATTTGTGTGGCCCGTGATAATGTGATGCCCAGCGGGACACCAGCCTTCTGTAAGCAGGCAACCCCGCTGTGCTCTCCGTCACCCGGGAGCGGCGGCCGCACTCAGCAGCAGGAGCGCCACGTCGAGTGCCACGTCGCCCAGCAGACGCATGCTGTGGGCCCCCTGGCAGAGGTAAGTTCCTTACAAGGACATTCCAAAGTAATGGGGCAACACTTGAACACAAGAGTGGGAGGAAGTAATAAGTGGAATTTTCACTATGCTGGTGATAAGTTCTTGTCCCCAGGCATCCCAAGCTGGGATGTCCCACCTTGTTAAGCCCCCCAGATCGCCCACTCAACTAATCTTTTCACTGTTCCCACTGAACATGTGCGGGCTCTTACCCAATCAGCACTTTATACTATGCATACTAATTCATGCTGTAAAGCATTGGTTAGAACTGAGTGCCGGCATAGGGAGCTGAGACAGCTGCATTACCATTTTCCCTATGGAGTACGCACACTCCCATGCCCATGAGTAGGATTGGGACAAAAGGTGGGATGAACATGGAGGGCAAGGACCAAAAGATCAGGCAAGGAACAAATCTCAGAATTGTTAAAATCTTGGACTTTGGATTTAAAAACTAATGCACTAAGGATATTTTCATGGTAATTAAATAGCAGTGAAGGCAAATTACTTTGTGTTTGGTTAATATAATTGATTTGCAGGTCAATAAATAAATAAAATAATTTTTGCTTCATATATTTGGTAGGACCTCAATGTCCAGCACTACTGTGCTATTGAGAGTAAAATTGCAACCTGTACCTAAATTAGCTTTAACATTAACATACAAAATAGCAAAAATATTTTTCACTCTGATTTTTTCCAAAAATACTACCCTTATCTGCGATGGGGCATTTTTACAGGTGATTATATATATTTTTTTAATTTATAAACAACAGTACCCTGTGGTCTATGCAGGAACAATTCACCAACGTTTTCTGCATAGCCCTTAGAGTTTTTTCAATTAATTTCAGTACCTCTTCGGAAAATGTATGCACCTTACCTGTAAAAATGCCCTATTGCACTTTTTGAGACATATTTTATGTGGTTTATGTGTTAAAGGTAAAAAACTAATTAAGATGCAAGTTAGCATTTCGCACACAGAAGTACATACATGGTCAAACTTGCTTCACCATATATATAATTCCATGATTTTAATAATTACATTGTTTTTATTATGCTACAATAAGCTTTGTTCTTACTTTTTGTATATCCGGCGCCACCACTACCTCTTGGGTGTCAGCGCGTGCTGACAGCACTCAGGCTTTTGTCACCGCCACCGAATCTCGGGCTGGCACATGCTGAGACTCGAGTGTTTGTGTCAGCGCCCACTGATACCCGAGAGGCATCGCTGGGAGCCATAGTGGGGACACAGCGTCAAACAGTCATGTGTTAGCGTGGGTGGCTCAATCGGTAATGGCGGCGCCGGAAGCCAGAGTGGGGACTGCATTCATGTAAGTATACTCTTTTTTTCCTGTGGGGTTGGGAGGAATACCACACTTAATAAGGGGATGTGGGGAATGCCACACTGCCTATGCGTAATGGGGGGAGCATGTCTATGGCAATGGTAGGGGGGAATGCCACATTGCCTATAGGAATGGGAGGGGGAATGATACACTGCCTATGGGAATGGGAAGGGGGGGAATGTCACACTGCCTATGGGAATGGGAAGGGGGGTATGCCACACTGCCTATGGGAATGGGATGGGGGGTATGCCACTCTGCCTATGGGAATGAGATGGGGGAATGCCATGCTGCCTATGGGAATGGGATTGGGGGTATGCCACACTGCCTATGGAAATGGGATGGGGGGAATGCCACACTGCCTATGAGAATGGGATGGGGGAATGCCACATTGCCTATGGGAGGGGAATGTCACACTGCTTGTGGGGGGTTGGGGGGGTGTCACACTGCCTATGGGAATGTGATCGGGGGAATGCCACACTGCCTATGGGAATGCCACACTGCCTATGGGAAATGGGATAGAGGGAATGCCACACTGCCTATAGGAATAGGATGGGGGAATGCCACACTGTCTATGAGAATGGGATGGGGGAATGCCACACTGTCTATGAGAATGGGACGGGGGAATGCCACACTGCCTATGGGAGGGGGAATGCCACATTGCCTGTGGGGTTTGGGGGGTATCACACTGCCTATGAGAATGGGAGGGGGGAATTCCACATTACCTATGGGAATGGGTTGGGGGAATACAACACTGCCTATGGGGAATGGTAGGGGAAATGCCACACCGCCTATGGGAATGGGATGGGGGGAAATGCCACACTGTCTAAGGGAATGGGACGGGGGAATTCCACACTGCATATGGGAACGGGATGGGGGGGATGGCACACTGCCTATGTGAATGGGAGGGGGAATGCCACACTATTAATGGGGAATGGAAGAGGGGAATGCCACACTGCCTATGGGAATGGGAGGGGGAATGGCACACTGCCTGTGGGGATTGGGGGGTGTCACACTGCCTATGGTAATTGGAGGGGAGGGAAATTCCACATTGCCTATGGGAAATGGGTGGGGGAAATTCCACATTGCCTATGGGAAATGGGAGGGGGGAATTCCACATTGCCTATGGGAAATGGGAGGGGGGGGAATACCACACTGTTTATGGGAATGGGATGGGGGGAATGCCACACTGTTTATGGGGAACGGGAGGGGGGCTGCCACACCGCACTGTTTATAGGGAATGTGAGGGGGGATGCCATGCTGCCTATGGGAAATGGGAGGGGGGAATGCCACACTGCATATGGGAATGAGATGAGGGAAAGACCACACTGCCGATGGGGAATGGGATGGGAGAATGCCACACTGCCTATGGGAATGAGATGGGGGAATGCCACACTGCCCATGAAAAATGGGGTGGGGGGGAATGTCACCTAGCCTGGAATGGGGTGTTTTATCACAACATTTGTTTTAGAATATTTTTTTTTCTTATTTTTCTCCTCCAAATTCTAGGTGCGCAAAAAATATGGTTTAAAAAAAATGGGGGGAGGGGTGTTATTCAAGTCGTTTTTGGGAGCTTCACTACACAACCTGAAATTGGGAAATTTCATAGGTCAGGGGCATATTATTTTTAATGAGGCACTGTAGATATTTTATTTTACAAGTTTGGTTATTTTAAAACTCTAAAATATATCTACCTCATAGCCTATATTGTGTGTGAAGGGGCAGCCATGGCCTAGTAGTTAAGGAATCAACTTGTGAGCAGAAGATTGCTGGTTCAATTCCAATCTGGGACATGGCTGAAGTGCCCTTGAGTAAGGCACCTAGCCCCAAAAAAGCTCCACCAGCCCTGTAGACAGAGCAGCCCTCTAGTGTGCTCACAATGGGTGAAATGCGGAGCAAAAATGAATTGGTGTGTGAAAGCATACATTGGTCATATATGCACATTACTATTACATTGGAAAGTCTCTCAAATGGCTTTTATAAAAAATGTAAATAATCTTCTAAAAATAAACATAAAAATAAGAACAGTCTAACAGTCAAACTTGATTCAAGCATTAATTGTGTTCATTTTGTTTTGCAGTGTTGCTATTTAATACTATTTGAAAGAAAAAAAAAGTTAGCCAGGGCATTCAGGAAGCAAAGCTTCTTAAAATAGTATTTTCTGTTAAGGACAAATTTTTTCTCTGGTTGGCCTAATTGTTCAGCTTATTTTACAAGCTGAAATTGTTAACACTGTAGTTGAAAATCACCAGCTTTAGTTTGTCGTTTCTACGCCAGAAGTGAAACTGATATACACAATGCATTGGCGCTAAGCATTTTAATCTAGCCTAACCTCACATTTGAGCCGTAGTTTATATAAACAGGGCTTAATACGAGGAACGTTTAAATGCTCTATATATTCTCAGAAGATTAGTCACTTTGTCCCAGACTGTTTACAGAGCCTGGGTATGGAATAATGAGTGTTTTATGGTATTTTCACTGTGACATATAAGAGGCTCCATATTTATACACCATCCATCAAATGGTTCTTTTCATGCAGCCAGTTGGATATGATTCGGGAAGACATGACCATTAATACATTAATGTTTGAATGTTTATTTGCAGTTTTATTGCGTTCTTTAAACAGATTTTTGGACACAATGTAGGCGCGTAGACAACACACATGATTTAGATGACATGCTTTCTGAGAACACAACTGATTGCTGCAAATGCAACACATAGGGCTGGAACGGTTCCCTTAAACCTGAGTATGCAACATTAGCCTTTTCATAGGCTGTTAATTTTCACCTTCTTCTTAGAAGTTTTATAATTATTAATATCATTGCTGATTTACATTATGTCATCTTCTTCTGTGGTGCTGTACAAAGTAGCAATAACCTTATACAGATTATTACAAACAAGATGCTACAATGTGGAATGCTACGGAAACAAGATACAATAGGACAGAGAGCCCTGCCCATATTTTTGTAAAGTACCGTTATTCTATTTTCTTCTTTTCCTATGCCTGTGTGGTACATATGGGTTGTCACATAAACTGGCATTACATTTACACAAAACAGCCATTTAAAGTGTGGATTGCACATAGTTTTCTCAGTTGCAGGCCAAGGCAATGCCACATATAACAAAAGGACAAAGCTGCAGCGAACGATAGATAGCACCAGTGAAGAGCGGCCAATTCTCAACGCTGAAGCCAATATTTAAGAACATAAAACACAATGCCACCTGACAATGGGCATAACTTTTGATAGGACTCTCCTAGCTTGCTGTTCCTGGTGGATAGGTATGGCTCTGGAGTTCTTTCTAGCTCGGCTCTGGAGCAGCCAAGAATCGTGCAAGAGATACGCCTGCAGACCATATGACTTCTGAATATGTTTGTGGTTTAGGGCTAGGGGGAACTGTGACCAGGAAATTCCCTGTACTGTGTTGGAGTCGGTCAGTTGGCCAAAAATGCTTTTTTAGTTGTGAACTCAAAACATGTTCCTTGCATGGGGTGATCTACTGATCACTCACCTGTCTGAGTTGGCAAATGGCAGGAAAGTCTTTTGAGAAGGGTACATTTGTCATAAAGGTTTTTATTGCATAAAAAGGAAACCCGAGGGGTGTCAAAAATAAAATATAATATTTCTCATATCCCTAACACCCTCTAATCTTTATTGTCTACGCTAGAAGTTCCATTGATTCGGTCATGGAACCAATGGTACAACCATGTCCAAGGAGCCCTTTTCTGCATAGGATAACACTAGGCCATATGTTGCATGTAGCCTGCATGGCCTAAACCTCCTAACATGGCCTGCTGTCTCCGGACTTGTCTTCCATTAAGTACATCCGAGATTTCTCTGGTTGGCCATTCAGGCCAGAAGCCTATTTTGATGATTTGCATGGCATGGTGGCATAACATTCCTCAGATAACCATCACTAACCTCAGTGATAGTATACCAAGACATGCATTTTTTTTGTGTTCATACTCGATGCCGAAAATTCATGTCTACATATCCTGTGACTTCCAGGCCTTTCCTTCTTGTTGCAAGTTCACTGATGAGGAATGTATTGGCAATCCCCTTAGACTTTCAAAATCCAAGGCATTAGATTTTCCAAGTACTGTAGTTTCAGTCCTCCTGAAGATTAAACTGAATCCTGTAAGCAAGGCATGTGTGTTATAATTTGGTTGGAACGTTGTATGTTAAAGCTTAAAGGGACATTCCAACAAAATGGTTGATTTAACCTGCTTTTTGCTCTCTCTACACTGGCTGTCAGGGACTGCATCTTTCATCCAGCCTGCTCTCTATTTCTTAATAACTTTCAGCGAGCTTGCTACCTTCCAGGGCTTTCTCAGAAGCAGATGATCACTCATCCATGCATGTTTCAATCGCTTCAAAAGCCAATTCATTTTGGGGACACTGAAAAAGGATTAAGCAGAAGGGAGCAAGTTCTATAGGGTTTATCAGGGAATGTAAAATGTTACTGAATGAAGTATGCAGCTTCTGACAATCAGCAGGGGCAAAGCAGAAAGCATGCTAATTTAACCCATTGCCTGGAATGTCTCCAGTAAACTGTAAATTTGCACGGATGTAACAAGGAGGAGGAACAGTGCATAGTCTTCATAATCACCCCGTAATGACTTCCTAAAGTGTGTGTAACAATTTTTTGGGGGATTTGGGAAGGAGAATCTACTTCTACTGCCAAAACACTGAATATCCATGCCTCTACCATAACTCTAAGTGGCTGTAAAAATGTCTTACAAAGGCAGATGATTTAATGGACTGGTCAGATGCACTCTATGCAAAAGATATGGGCTGTCTATTTCGTGAAAACAGAAAGAGCATTTAAGAGAGACCCAGGTTTTCATAGGGGCGTTATATTCAGTGCTTTGGACTTTTCAATGCTGACCATGGGTCCATAGAAATGGGGGAAAGTATAGATTGTGTGTGTATATATATATATATATATATATATATATATGTTGGGAGACTCTCATATTAATAGAATGGCCTCATCACTTCTTCTGTCCTCCACCCTGGTCACCTCCTAATACTCCCACCTCATAGGCTGATGGAGGGGATTCCACCTGCTGGTCCTTGCTCTTGATACCCCCGGACAGTTACCCACATCCCTCCTGGGCACTGGGGGTATGGGTCCAGTGTTCTTCCAGGGTTGACGCCATAAAATGAAAAGTTTGCATGCAGAATTTGCACTGCCTGCCCAATGTGCTGTCTACTATACCAGGACACTAGAGAAAATACAATACACTGTCGTGGCGGGGGGGGGGGGGGGTTACAAGGTAGCCAGAGCTGGGCATTGAATGGGGTTGAATGCAGAGTCAAACAGATGGTGAAGCATGCCAGCTGAGTTGTCTAAGAATCTTTTAGCTCCCCACTTGGTTTCCAAGCCCCCCATGTGGTGTATGGCTTTCCATTCTGCCACATAAGTGGACCAAAAGCCAGGATTTTAACTATCCTGGGCTTTGGTCCTTGCCCCCGGGGCACCCCGATTGGGGATACCCCGCATTTTGAAACCCCCCCAGGTTGCCCGAACAAACTCACCTCCTCCCAGTCCTATGACACATGCGCTGCCTCTTGTCCAATCATAGAGCTCGGATCCGCTCCCGCCCCTTTGTCTAAGCCTTTGTGTAATCCAAGTGCGCTGGCAGCCGCATCCCTCACTACCCTCTAACAGGGAGCGTGCCCGTGCCAGCTATTCACAAATGCCTGTCGTGGGCATGCGCCCTGCCAGAGGGATAGCGGGGATGCAGACGCTGCTCGCGCATTGGACCGAGAAAGAAGATGAGCACCCCGGGGGGATTCACACAGTGAAATTGGATGCCCCGGGGGGAGGGAAGTGGCCCTGGAATCTTATAGATTGCCAGGACGATCATTTCACTGTGCTCTATGGGGAGTAAGGTCTCTTTTTTTCCAATAATTTTCAATTCAATAACTAAGCCCGGCATTAGAGGGTGGCTAACTGGGCAATTGCTCAAAGGTGTTGGGCACAGTGTACAGCTCACTGATGCGCACTCACTAACATTTGCACTAGCATCAGCAGCCATCTTTTTTGGTAAACAGTCAGCCAGCCCAGCCCTGAACAAATCACACCCAGTTTTGATCACACTCCCCTGCTCCTATCCACTGTTAGAGCTAGGAAATGAAAACTAGGTAAATGTGAACTGTTTATTGCCGACCAGCAGAAACATCTAGAGATGCTGGTGGTGATTTGATTTTCAGCAATTCTTAAAGTTAAAAGGGATACTACATAAATTGGTCCAACATCCATGATGACTGTTGTTGACGTCAACATGACCCCGGTTTCACTTACCACCCAGAAAAATCTAGCCCAGTGATTGGCTAGTGACTGTCACAGCCCTAGTTTCCATCAGTGGCCTGAAAAGGTATAAACGACTCTGGAACACATGACTGCTGGTGGCTAATGGAAGGACCTGATTTCAGAGTGTGTGTGTGTTTCGGAGGAGGGTTGAGCAATCGCTAAACTCTGAAAAATGGGTGTTGGGTTACTTTAATGTATGCGCCACTTTCTGAATTGTACCACCCCAGGTACAGGCCTTTGGGTGTGATGAAAAACTGTACTGTACACATCCTACAAGAGCCTTACTGGAATTTACACACATTTATATGATGAGTTATGCTTGCATTTTTTAGCTGTGTTATTTAGACTAAACATTTCTTGTATAGTATTTTTTATTACAAGAAAATAGTATGGTTACAATTGTGCATGGCTTATGAAACAGAACATTTTTCCCTTTTTGAGTAACAAACTATTACACGCGATAGAGTTCATTTTCTAGGATAAATTTAACAGATATATATTTATTCCCTTTTTTCCCATTTTTTCATCCCTATATTTAGTAATAATCATGACTCATTTGAGATTTTATTGCTTGCCACTTGGCCAGATCGTGAGAGTTGATGCATTTTTGGTTGTTATAAAAGACCCCCATTGGAAAGCTTTTTTATGCACTAATTGTTCTGAGCTATTTTGTATTGTTTTAAGCAAAGTACGTTTACACGCTCCAAAGTTTTCCTTATAAGGGTCGAAGAGATATTTGGAGATTTTTTGAAAGTTGTTGGTTACTTGTGTTCTTTTTTTTTTTTGTCTTTGTGTCGGGAAGTTGAATGAGTGAAACAAGAAACATCCAGAGAACTGGCTGAAGATCAACCGGAACATTTTGTTTTGCATTTTAAAAAACATGTTAGATTAGAAACAAAAAAAAATACTCTTCATTCCTTTTTTTTCTAAACTGTATGCTTTTCATGTGGGATGTGCTGAATTTATGTTTTGCTTTTGGATACCAGGAGCAGAATGCTTGCCGTCTTTTTGGCATGTCAGCTTTTAGGCGGAGGACAGTCCAAGTATTGAAGATCTGGATGGACAAGAGAGGAATCCTAGAATGAATGTGTCTCCTGAAAAGGTCTTCAGGGAAGTGTCCTTTTGGATCTACTAAACACAGGAGTTAAGAGGAAAGAAAAATAGGTGCTGTTTTTTTGTTTTGAGGATGAGGAACAACTGGAAACGGTATACAGCCAAAGGTCGGGGTCGAGAGTAATAGAATCCTGGCACCAGACAGCAGTTTATCTTCAGTGTGATGAACTTTTGCCAAACCATATATATACACAATGTAGTGAGGAGGAGAAAGTGTCTGATGCCTCTCCAGAGTATTCATGAGGGCTTCTGTTTAGAAGATAGTTTCTTAGGTAACATAATAACATATTAGTAGGATTGCTCATTTAACGCAAGATTTGGCTAACTGATGGTGTAAAACCTCACACATAATATTTGCAAGAATTAGAATAACAGCCCCATGTGAGTGTTTTAGAATCTTTTTTCCTTTTCAAGGTAGAGTCCAGATAATGCCACTGTCAAAAATATAACAAAGCACAAGCTCAAGTGCCAAATGATTTAAATATATATATATACTGTTATGCAAAAGAAGTTAAAATAACATAAATTACACCTTATTTGTTACTGTTAGATACGAGCTTAGGAGAGATTTAGTCAGCTCTTCTCCAAGTGAACACTACTGTTCAGCAGCATTAGTGGTTTTGCTGTTGTGTTAACAACACTTACTAGAGGAACATTTCTACCTCACTCAAAGTGCTTTAAACAAATATACCGTGTAAAGGTTTACAGGGGTTTGTTCATAGATATACTAAAAGTCTTGGATTCCTACACCTTGATTTTTTGAGAATGGAGGGCTTTATTTACTGAAAGTGTCTAGTTCAAGAGGCCAGCACACAGTGCACATACAACAGCTCAACAAACAATGTCATTTGTGGTTTTGAAGATTTGGGGCCTAAAATATTATGTGCGTCTCTTAACAACTGTTTTGTGGCTATAGCGCCAGGTTTGGAGCGCTGGCATTTTCATCTAATCTGGTGCTGTGCTGGGTACTATACATTGATGTAAGAAAAATGGCAAGCTGCTCTGAGAATTAAATAGGTAGTGTGGGAGGCCCCAATGTGGGCCCACCCATCAGTCTTATCTAAGAGGCTGATTTATTAATAGCGACATGTAGCGACAGTTGAGCGACTGTAGCGGTATTTTCACAGCGCCCGCTAGTAGTCGCTGTGCTTGGCCGTTGTTCGGTTGTTGACAGCAACTCAGTCGGTGTGGCGTAATGTTGAATACAAGGTTACGAGTCGCTATTTGACAGGTTCCGCAATGTATGTGTGCGCATGATAGCGACTGGTCAGAGCGACTGGCTTCCACCATATTCATCAAAAAATCTCGCTCAAAAAATTCAAGTGCTGTGAAATGCATGTTTAAACCCCAGAGCGCTGGAGGCGATGTGTTAAAAGTAGTTTTTTAACCCCCAAACCACCATATTTTTGGAAACCAAAAAAAAAAAGTATTTTAAATAATTTAGTAATATGAATACATTAATATCAGACCTGTAATATCAATTCTGTACAATTTTTTTTTTCCCTTAAAAAAAGTATCTAAAATGGCAGAAGTGGTCACAGAATTTTTCACATTTAAAAAAAAAAAAAAAAAAAAAAAACATTAATAACAATTAATTATTAATATTTAAAGATTGTTCCATTGAAATGCATTGGAGAGCGCCAGGTAGCGAGAGGTCATACCTGTCGCTGTTCAAGGTCGGACGCTGGCGCTGTGGGCTGAGGCTGGAATAATGATGAATGAGTGGCTATATGGCGCTATCTCAGTCGCTAAGCAGGATTGGCTTGATAAATGTGTGATTGTGGTGGGGAGCCGGCGTTCTCGTGGCGGGGCCCGTCATTACCGGCCGCTCACCAGTCGCTACCTGTCGCTATTCCTTCATAAATAAGGGCATAAGTATTAAGCACCACACATGTCTAGCTATGTGGAAAGACAGAGATTTGGTTGAATATATCTGCAGATACATGTTGAAGCCAAACTACCCCCACCAAGGCCCTCTGTGTTTAGTGTGGTCCCTACTCTATGTATATGAGCCCCATAATAGGGACATGTACTGCAGCTAGTAAAATACTACATTGATGTTAGTAGGCATTGCGCCAAATGCTAATTCATTAGCTTTGATTGGTGAAATGAGGTATTGGCTGGCCTATGTCAGGCCTGTTGGACCTGCCAGCCGATTAGCCCAGCGCCAGTGAGCACCCCATTTTTTTCCTCTTTGAAATCTTTGGCGCTGTATTTTTCCGGCACTGGTCAGCATTTTGTCATTACCGTTATCAGAAATCACTGATATGGACAAAGGGGACAAACTTTACAGTGTGTTTCGGCTGCATTTTACTTGTTGGTGTCCAAATTACAAATTGTTAAAGTGGACCAACACCCAGGATTTTGACTATCCTGGGTATTGTTCCTCTTCCCCGGGGCACCCCAATCGGGGGTGCCCCGCTGTGTGAAACCCCCCAGAAAGCCCCCAAAACTCACCTCTCCCCGCTCCCACGTGGCCGCACCGTCCAATCGGCGCCGACGGACAAGCTGATTGACAGCGACGTACAAGCAGCTTGCCCGTCGGCGCCTCCCGCGCGTCACTCTTGACGTGTGCGCGCCCGCGCCGGCCATTCAGAGACGGCCGGTGCGGGCGCGCGCACGTCTAGAGGAGCGCAAGTGAGGCGGCGGCGCCGGAAGCAGCGGCTGGAGAGGTAAGGTTTTTCGGTGGTTTTGGGGGGTTTACATCCGAGATCGAGATGTCCCGCGGTGTGTGAGGTGATCGGCCCGGGAATCTTATAGATTCCCGGGCCGATCACCTCAGGGTGTTGGTCCACTTTAAGCAAAAGAAGCCATTAAAATCAACTTTAATAACACAAAAAAAAACAATTATTGACAAGTCCCAATGCAAGTTCTGTACAAATAAATGTGTTTAATATAATTATAAACACTACAATTCAATTCTCCTCATTGTGCCCTAAGTGATTTTAAGCTACAGCACCATTCATCTGGCACAAATCATTTTTGGCGCTAGTGTTAAATAAGACGCTAGCTTACAATAGAGGGCGGCTGTATGAGTGTTATTATTTTTTCAGTTGTTAAATCTGATGCTGATTGCTGCTTCTTAAATCTTAAATAACATTGCTCAACCTGCTCCCTCTATTTTACCTTAGTGCATGATGCTCCCATGAGGCACAAAAAAGCCTATGTTAAAAAATCTTATTTGCTAAATATTTAACCCTTTTGTTGCCAAGCACGTAACACCTACGTGCTGGCTTGGCTGGGCCTTAAGTGCCAAGCCCGCTGCTAGTTTAAAAAATAAAAATGAAAAATACTCACCTAACCCCTCGTTGGATCCGGCCGGGTCTCCTCTTTAATTTAGTGCCATCTGATCCCCCGTGGGAGGTCGGATGGCTCCAGGAGAGCCCCCGGAATAGGCCGACCCCCCCCCCCCCGCTTCGGCAGCAGCAGCTGCTAACTGTAAAAAAAAAAAAAAAAAAAAAAAAAAATGACATTTGCTTACCTGTGGCCGCGCTACCTCCCACCGGGTCTTCTCTTCACTGGGGGGGCCTCCGATCACCCCACCCCCAGCCTCTTCGGCGGTGAGGAGAGGGCAGAAAATGCCCTCCCCCCCACTTCCTGGATCGCGACTTCTAGCCCCGCCCCCTGTGATGTCACCAGCAGCCGGCATCTTAACTCCAGCACCTGAGACTATGAATCAGTCTGCTCGGTGCTTGGAGCAGAAAGAAGAGGAGGAGGAGAGGGCTGTGATCGCCCCCTCCCCAGGCTCTCTCTTCCAAACACGCGATCAGACTGTCAGCAGAGATCGCCGGGGCACACAGGATCAGAGGTGAGTAAAGTTAAAAAAAAAATAATAAAGATCATTTTTTTTATTTATTTGTCTGTGTTTTTTTTTCAACATTTAACCCCTTGTGAACTGGTAAGGGGTCCGTGAGACCCCTTATACCAGTTCACAAGGCTGGGGGGGGTGGCAAGTCACCTGCCATAGCGGGTGACTTGCCATTAACCCCCGGCACCCCCATTACCTGCCTCCCCAAAGCCCAGGGGGGGGCAGGAGAGCCCGGGTCCACATAGGCTATGTGGGCTCGTAGGCTGCAGGGTGGGGGGGCCACAAAAGCTGGCCCCCCCCACTCTGTGCCTACAAGCCCCCATAGCTGGTCACGGGCTGGTTACTACTACTACCAGCCTACAATCTGTCTCTAAACTTGGTTAAAAGCAGGGGGCTCGGTCACACACATCTGCAGAAGTATGCTTAAGCTGCACCACCAGCGCCAAGGTGCCCCTGTGAGGTGCAGTCCTAACTCTAGTACTAATTCTAGTCTCTAAGAGCCCCATTTGGGACATACAATGCAATAGATAAATTGGGAGCAGGCTTACCTGAGGTTGCCCTAAACCTCAAGTGCAAGCCATGGGGTGGAAGGGTCAAAGACCTTGCAATACAGCCTAGACCCCACACACCATGTGCTTGCACAACTTCAAAAGAAAGTCTCTGGTTACTTTGGGTAAGGGGGACCCCAAGTCATTTTTGGGGGGGATTTTTTAGGGTTTTTAACCCTTAAAAATCCCCCCCAAAAATTGGGGTCCCCCCGGGAGGGAGGACCCTATGTCAATTTTTTTTTAATTAACCCTTTGCGTTCTGTCATCCAGCAGCTATAAAAGGCTTCCAGCAGGTGAGCAGAAGCCAGTGATCGCCGAGGGACACAATGCTCCAGGATGGATGGGAGGTAAGTATTAAAAAAAAAATAATAATAATAAAATTTTTTCTTTTTGTGTGTTTTTTTTTACATTTAACCCCTTGTGAACTGGTAAGGGGTCCATGACCCCTATACCAGTTCACAAGGCTGGGGGAGGTGGCAAGTCACCTGTGACTAGCGGGTTACTTGCCATTAACCCCTGGCACCCCCATTACCTGTCTCCCCAAAGCCCGGGGGGGGCAGAAGAGCCCGGGCCCACGGGCTATGCGGGCTTGTAGCCTGCAGGGCCAGGGGCCACAAAAGCTGTCCCCTGTGCCCTTTTTCTACAAGCCCTGCATAGCTGGTCCCGGGCTGGTTACTTTGGGTAAGGGGGACCCCATGTCCCCATGTCAATTTTTTTTTGGATTCCCCCCAAAAATGGGGTTCCCCCCCCCCCCGGGAGGGGCGACCTATGTCATTTTTTTCTCTCGATTTAACCCTTTGTAGTGTGGATGGTAGTTGTATTTTATTTGTAAATGTTATAAAATGTTATAAAGTACTTGTTTCAGTTAGGGGGGCCTCCTGGGCAGGAACGGGGGGCTACCGATAAATATGTGGTACCGTTCTAATCGGTAGAAATGGGGCTTTCACATGCAATATGCTTTTCCTTAATAAAATACATTTTTTATTTAAAATAAAGGAGTCAATTTTCTAAAAATGTTTTTATTTATTTATTTTTTTTTTTTTACTTAATAATATTGTAAAAAACAAAATAAAATTTGCAAACAAGACATTTCATGTTAAAGCCTAAACTCTGCTGCAAAAAAATATAAATATAATTTTCCTAAAAATTACAGCAAAAATGGCTCAAAAAAGGCGCAAAACATGGCGCAAAATGGAGAAAAATTACCTGTCAACAGAGGGTGACAAAATCTCAAGTAGGCTGGCAATTAAAAGGATTAAAAGTAGCTATGCATGTTGGGTATTGTTCTGTTTGGGGGACCTTGCGCTTTCAGACTTAGCTTGTTTTTTCTGGGTTGCATATTTATATTTTAGGAAAAGGTGTTTTTTATTCTGCTTTTTTATACATTTTTTAGGGAAACCCTGCGCAACCAAAGAATTCTTTGAGGGATTAATTCCAGAAAGATGAGCCCACTACAACAAGCTGGGTACGCTTAGAAAGCTTAACATGTGTACTTTCAGGGAATATATGGTTTATGGGGGATATTCCAAATGTAAAGGGTTGTTTTGGTTGAAAAATCGCAAAGTGTGCACTTTGCCTGCAGAGCTGAAATTTTCAAGTAAAATTACTGTTACGCACATGCTTTACTTTGGGGTGTTTGCCAACTCTTCCCTTGACAGAACCTATGCATGTTGGGTGTTGTTCTGTTCGCGGGATGTTGCTTTTTCAGATTAAACTTGTTTTTTCTTGTTTGTATATAGTTTTTTTAGGAAAATGTGGCTTTGATTCTGCTTTTTTTTACTTATTTTTGGGAAACTCTTTGCAACCAAAGAATATATTGAGGAATTACTTCCAGAAAACTATGGGCACATCAACATGCCTGGTACACCTAGAAAGCTTGAGGTGTGTACTTCCAGAGAATATATAGTTTGTTGGGGGTATTTCAAATGTAAAGGGTTGTTTTTCTGGTAAAACTGCAAGGTGCGCATATTGCATAGCATAGTTGTATTTTATCAGAAAATCCCCTAAAGCGCTATTTCAGTTTGGGGGGAGTCTCCTGGACAGGAAAGGGTGTCTACCTATACATATGTGGTACCGCTGTAACCGGGAGAAATTGGGATTTCCCACGCAATAAGATTTTATTGACAAACTTACATTTTTTTATTACAAAAAAACACTACAAATTGTAAAAAAATAATTTATTTTTTTATTTTTTTTCACATATTTCACCCAAAAATATTGAGAATACACCTAAAAATGACAAACAAGACATTTCATGTTAAAGCCCAGACTCTGCTGAAAAAAACAATATATAATTTTCCTGAGAAATCCCTGGAAATCCTTTCAAAAATCACAGTTGAACATGTGTAGCGCAAAATAGTGAAACATGGTCTGGCAACAGAGAGTGGCAAAAGCTGCAGGTAGGCTGGCACTTAAAGGGTTAATCACAAAAATGAAAAAAAAAACATATTAGGGTTTTTTTTATTGTAAAAATATGTGTTAAAAGCATATATATAATATATATTGCCCAAGGTGACCATGTCCAATACGCGAATTGCATTGGATGAGACAAGCTGCATGGTGATTTGTATTGAGGGGGTGTGTGCACTTAGGAGGAAGCTGACAGAGTCCAAGAAAGGGAGATTAAATGTGCCTGCATAAATGATTTAATAATTTTAATGACATTGCTATGCTAATTGATTTTATTAATAGTATAGTTTGATTATTTAATAAACCCCTGTAAATGTAATTTTGAGCAGTAGAGGCCGGATTAAGAGCATCCCGGGCCTGGTGCTGTAGATTTTGACGGGCCTATTTATCGAAGTATATAAAATGAAAACGCAACACAAAGCAATTTTGTTTAAGACAAAGTGCATTTGTCACATGTCTAATGTACATTAAATTAGCAGGATAGCTGAATACATGTTAGTGTATGAAAAATTTGCATATCTTCATAGAGTTTGTTCTTTAGCTAAAAAAAAAAAAGAATCAACTCGCTTTTGGGGGGGGGGGGGGGGCAGAGTGTCAAAGAGGTGTTGTAGAGGGTTCGCTGTGCCCCCAGACTGTAACACCTATCCGATGTGACGTCACACCCGCAGCCTTTTTGGTTAACACACAGGGCATTTTTGGTAAACACGAGAAGTGTTTCAGCCCTGTAGCACAGCACATTCAAGCACACCTATTTGACACTCAATGCACCCCTAAAAAATTTATTTTTGTTTAACAAAATAAAGAATCAAACAATATCTATGAAGATATACAACATATCCATATACCAACATCTTTTTTGGCTATGCTTGCAATTTAATATACATAAAACGTACGACAGGTGCACTTTCAACAACTTTAATAACCAATAAAGTGCCATAACAGAAATCTATTAAAAAAAGATTTCTCTTTTTGTAAACAATAGAAAACTGGTTAATAAAATAAAACCAGAGACCATAAACTAACACTGATGATCTGCAGGGAATAAAGGGATTTGCTTTTTGATTAAACTGGACAGTCCTTTAAAGATGAGCAACCAACGACCTAGAGTCTATAAGACCTTGGAACCAGTGGGCTCCCTCTTTATAGGATAACCATAGTTGGGATGCCCCACTGTATGTATCCCTGGGGATTGCCAGGTAAACTCCCCTCCCCGGCAATTCCACGTTGCGTCCTTGCTATACATTTATTGTGAACACTTACCCACACCAACCATTTCTAAATGGTTATGAGGGTATGTGGTAAAGTGGGGGTGTCAGCAGCGGGGTGTTCTCCAGCTCTTCTTTCAACACTGGACGGCACCAAAAAATCAAAATGGAATGCGAACCACTGATTGGCTGAACGGTATGTGCATGTTCCATGGGATCACAGGAAATGTTAGATTAAATTTCCCCCCCCCCCCAATCCCGACCACTCCCCAACCCTCAAAGCTTTCAAAGGTGCCCTTAAAATCTCTTCAGACAAGCATACAATCTAGTTTAAGCAATTCTTTAGAGGGCACAAAGCTCAATACTTACTGTGATCCTTCCCCCTCATCTCCACCCCTCATCCTTTAGACTGTAAGCTCCTCAGGGGCCGGGCTCTCTCTCTCCTATTTTATCTTGTATTCAGAATATTCATTGTGAACTTTATAACACTGCATTTGTAATAGTCTATGTACTGTATGTTTCTACCCCGTCTGTAATTACTACCTTGTACAGTAATAACAATTACATAGATTTGGGTGATTTCACACAGATTTCCCCAAATTGGAAAAAACTATAAACATTTTTATCCTTCAAAGGAGGTCTAAGCCACACCTGTCATCTGTCCTTTCCGATCTTTAGTGAAGCCCACAATAAGGCTGTGCAGGGTCCTATACAGACCTAGGCTGGCCCTGATGTCTACAAGATTCCAGGCCGGCCGACTAAGTGCCACTGGGGCATCTTGGATTCAGGATATTACACACCCCGTTTATGCACACATACACCAATATATATATATATATATATACCCCCAGGGCTGCCTCCCTCACCCCCTCTGCCATCCCTAAGCCTCCCTCACCCCCTCTGCCATCCATAAGCCTCCCTCACCCCCTCTGCCATCCATAAGCCTCCCTCACCCCCTCTGCCATCCATAAGCCTCCCTCACCCCCTCTGCCATCCCTAAGCTTTCCTCACCCCCTCTGCCATCCCTAAGCTTTCCTCACCCCCTCTGCCATTCCTAAGCCTCCCTCACCCCCTCTGCCATCCATAAGCCTCCCTTACCCACTCTGCCATCCCTAAGCCTCCCTTACCCCCTCTGCCACCCCTAAGCCTCCCTTACCCACTCTGCCATCCCTAAGCCTCCCTTACCCACTCTGCCATCCCTAAGCCTCCCTCACCCCCTCTGCCATCCATAAGCCTCCCTTACCCACTCTGCCATCCCTAAGCCTCCCTCACCCCCTCTACCATCCATAAGCCTCCCTCACCCCTCTACCATCTATAAGCCTCCCTCACCCCCTCTGCCATCCATAAGCCTCCCTCACCCCCTCTGCCATCCCTAAGCTTTCCTCACCCCCTCTGCCATCCCTAAGCCTCCCTCACCCCCTCTGACATCCATAAGCCTCCCTTACCCACTCTGCCATCCCTAAGCCTCCCTTACCCACTCTGCCATCCCTAAGCCTCCCTCACCCCCTCTGCCATCCATAAGCCTCCCTCACCCCCTCTACCATCCATAAGCTTTCCTCACCCCCTCTACCATTCCTAAGCCTCCCTCACCCGCTCTGCCATCCATAAGCCTCCCTTACCCACTCTGCCATCCCTAAGCCTCTCTTACCCACTCTGCCATCCCTAAGCCTCCCTCACCCCCTCTGCCATCCATAAGCCTCCCTCACCCCCTCTACCATCCATAAGCTTTCCTCACCCCCTCTGCCATCCCTAAGCCTCCCTCACCCCCTCTGCCATCCATAAGCCTCCCTCACCCCCTCTACCATCCATAAGCTTTCCTCACCCCCTCTACCATTCCTAAGCCTCCCTCACCCGCTCTGCCATCCATAAGCCTCCCTTACCCACTCTGCCATCCCTAAGCCTCCCTTACCCACTCTGCCATCCCTAAGCCTCCCTCACCCCCTCTGCCATCCATAAGCCTCCCTCACCCCCTCTACCATCCATAAGCTTTCCTCACCCCCTCTGCCATCCATAAGCCTCCCTCACCCCCTCTGCCATCCCTAAGCCTCCCTCACCCCCTCTGCCATCCATAAGCCTCCCTCACCCCCTCTACCATCCATAAGCTTTCCTCACCCCCTCTGCCATCCCTAAGCCTCCCTCACCCCCTCTGCCATCCATAAGCCTCCCTCACCCCCTCTACCATCCATAAGCTTTCCTCACCCCCTCTACCATTCCTAAGCCCCCCTCACCCGCTCTGCCATCCATAAGCCTCCCTTACCCACTCTGCCATCCCTAAGCCTCCCTTACCCACTCTGCCATCCCTAAGCCTCCCTCACCCCCTCTGCCATCCATAAGCCTCCCTCACCCCCTCTACCATCCATAAGCTTTCCTCACCCCCTCTGCCATCCATAAGCCTCCCTCACCCCCTCTACCATCCATAAGCTTTCCTCACCCCCTCTGCCATCCATAAGCCTCCCTCACCGTTATTATTGGCAACCAAGGATATTTCACAAAGAAGAGCATCGAGCAAAGCCAGCAGGGGACCCTGGAATCTTTTAGATTTTAGGCTGACTTCTGGTAGGTTTTGTTCCGCTTTAAAGTGGACCAACACCCAGGCTGATTGGCCCGGGAATCTATATGATTCCCGGCCCGATCAGATTCACCTTACATTATCCCCGTTCCAAGGCGCATGCGCGAGCCGTGGCAGCATCTCGCGCTTCTCTCTTGCAGGGCGCGCACACACGCCAGCCGTTTGTGAATGGCTAGCGCGGGCACACTCCCTGTTAGAAGGAAGCGCGAGATGCGGCCTCCAGCGAGCTCAGAGCCGCTGTGGTTGTCCGTCCCTTGTCTGTGCATACCACAGCGGCTCTGAGCGCTCTGATTGGACGAGCGCTCGCGCATGCACCGTAGGAGCGGGGTGAGGTGAGTTTTTTATGGCATTCTCTGGGTTTCACGCAACGGGGCACCCCAGATCGGGGGGGTTTTGTGGACCAAAACCCAGGATAATGAAAATCCTGGGAATATGTCCACTTTAAAGAGGAACAACACAAATGAATTTCACTTTCCTGTGTGCTGTTCCTCTCTGCGGCAGCATCCCAAATTGGGATGCCCCGCTGTGTGCACCCCCCCCCAAGTCGCCCCATTTTACTCACCTTCCTTCCGCTCCCACGGCACAGAGAGCGAGTGCGCTGACTGGTTTAGACGGCTAAGCCGAGTGGCACCGCCAGCTGCATCCTCCACCCACCTTGAAGGAGGGCTAGGCGCGGGCGCACGCATGCACGGCTAGAGGTGAGTGGGGATGTGGCCGGAGCACACAGGCTCGCGAGGGCTCCGAGAGTGGGGGTTTCCGGGGTTCATGGGTGTTTGCCAACAAACAGTCTTTCTCCACAACACCCATATCAACCAGCCTTCCATCTCCGGGTCCTGGATTGGCGTCCCCAATCGGGGTGCCCCTGGGGAAAGGACCAAAGCCCAGGATAGTCAAAACTATTGACCACTAGTAGAGCGACCACTAGTAGTCGATGTGATCTGCTGTGGTTCGCTGTTACCGAGGCCCTCAGTTGCTGGGTAGCATTGATGATTTTGATGTGTGAGTCGCTATAACACCAGTACAGAGCTATATGGGAGCGAACGGTAGCGGCTGGTCAGTGTGAGCAACTCAAACCATATTTATCAAAAAAACAGCATCACACAGCGCCGGAGCTCAAAATTGTGTTGCTGTAGCCCAGAGCGCCAAACGCTGTGTGATTAAAGTCCATTTTTGAACATGTATCCACCAGTAACAAAGCGAAAACACCTGGAATTACATTGTTATTACATTGTGACATTAACACTTTAATACCAGACCCGTAATGACAATTCTGCATAAAAATATAAAAAATCAAAAAGGTTTTCAAAAATGACTTTTTCTAGTCCAGGAGAGGTCACACAATTATTTGATTTAAAAAAAAAATTTAAAGAAATCCCTGTTTCAACAGAAGAAAATGAACGTCCATTGAAATCTATGGGAGAGCAAAAGGTAGCGACAGGTAATACCAGGCGCTCTGGAAGCCAGAGCACTGGCGGTGTACGCTGAGCCGTCTGTGATGATGAATTGGTCGCTACGTGTTGCTGTAAGATTCGCTCACCAGAATCGCTTTGATATTGCAGACAGTGGTCACCGTTTGTGATGATGAATTGGTCGCTACGTGTTGCTGTAAGATTCGCTCACCAGAATCGCTTTGATATTGCAGACAGCGGTCACCGTTTGCTACCTGTCGCTACCTATCACTGCCAGTCGCTACCTGGCGCTATGGCTTGATAGATAACCCCCATAATTTCCTTTAAATTGCCTGTTCAGTTTCAAAGAATAGAAAGAAGATCCCTAGGTGTCATCCGGACAAAGCACTAGTGACCATCCCATAATATGGCGGTCCACATGGGGGCATGAACATTTTATGGAACAGTTCATTTTTTTAGATCTCACATAGGGGTCAATTTAGAGCCTGGTGATAAAACTCACTTCATGTTTTGGAGAGAAAGCTGCTATTGACTTTCATTGTCTACCCTGGGGCTGATTCAGAGCCAGATGAAAATGTACACCCCGCAGACAATGAAAGTCAATGGCAGTTTTCCCTCCAAAACAATTAGCACGTTTTCTCACCAGGCTCTGAATCGACCCCATAGACTCAACATAAAAGCTAAGTAAATGTAAGAGCACTTGCTGGAGGTGCTGAAGTATACTCTGTTTCCTGGGATTAGAAGTGTAGCTTCCATCATCACTCGTTAATTATGAATCACTAATGAATCATTTTTGTGAGCATGTTGAATTCTTGATGTATTTAAGAATAAAATACGCGCCCGTGGTTTGTTTTGGTGCTGCTGTTGGGATGATACATCTGGTGCAGCCTCTGGAGGCAGAGAGGGAGATGTGTTAATAAATGGTAATTGGCAGTAAGGAAAAGCATGGCCGGGCTGCTGTGCTCTCCTGGGCGAGGGAAATAATGGGGCCGGCCTCTTTTATGTCATTCTCTGGAAGCCATTATATTGTCCAGAAATGATGGTGAGCATTTCAGGCGCTCCTGCTTCTCTGTGGCACATCACCTTGCAGTTCCCCTGAAATTATGGGCGAATCAGATTTCCTGTGGCAGGGAGCAGGAGCCCTCACGTTACATTAGCTCGTACAATGCACAGCGCTATGAACTCTCCCTAGAAGGACTCCAGTGTCACAATGAAAAATGATAACACACTCCTGAAATAACAACCACATGTTCTCTGCGGAGTGTCTGATAGTTCTACCCTGCTGGAGAAATATTCCCAGCATTGGATGGCTCTTGGTGTGGGGCTGTTACATTTTACCATGGAGTCATCAGAGGGCTAAGTGGGCTTAATCGTCAGCAGTAGCAGATACCCAATTGTTCTATGAACCCTGGTCCTCTTTATTGCCAGAAGGCAGAGAGTTTAGCATCTGCTTGGAACCCTTCCCAGGCGGATTCAACCCATTTTAACGCTGGTTTTATCCTCATTGTGGAGATTTGGTGATCAAACATGATGTTGTTTCACCAGAAACTCTATGGGTGTCAGGCATAGTCATGCTAGGCATAATCATAGTCAGGCCATGGGTGTCAGTAATACTCTTTAGGATCAGAGGATAATTAATAAAAGTGGTCTTGCATTTTATTATAGCTGAATGGTGGACCCAAGAATGATTTCCTATTGTGGGCCAAAAATGATTCACACTGTTGGGTGCAAGAATTATTCCCCCTGGTGTTCCCAAGAGTGATTTCCTGTGATGGCCCAAGAATGATTTTCTCTGGTGGACTCATAAATGATTTTCTTTGGTGGGCCCAGGAATGATTCTTTCTGGTGTACCCAATAATAATTTATTCTGGTGGGCTCAAGGATAGTTTCCTCTGGTGGGCCCAATAATGATTTCCTCTGGTGAGCCCAAGAATGGTTTCCTCTGGTGAGCCCAAGAATGGTTTCCTCTGGTAAGCCCAAGAATGGTTTCCTCTGGTAGGCTTAAGAATGATTTCCTCTGGTGGGCCCAAAATAATCCTGTCTGACACTATTTATACCAATAGAGAAAGTTTCTTGTCTCTGGTGAGCAAATAGGAAATCTGAATCACCAATAAAAAATATTGAAAGGAAGCCTGAATCTTCTCAATAAGGTAAAAGAGCACTAAAATTACTTTTTCAAACCCCCTCCCTACATTTCCAGAATGAAAGGCTGTTTTATCTCATTGCCTGATAGGAGGGCTGATTTAACACTGTTTTTTGTCTTTGTGCAATTTCTTCTTGGGTGCTATTCAGCATCATTTTTGGCTGTGCAAATTATTTACAGTGTACATACTGGTGGGCCCAAGAATGGTTTCTTCTGGTAGGCTTAAGAATTATTTCCTCTGGTGGGCCCAAGAATGGTTTCTTCTGTAGGCTTAAGAATAATTTTCTCGGGTGGGCCCAAGAATGATTTCCTCTGGTGAGCCTAAGAATGGGTTCTTCTGGTAGGCTTAAAAATGATTTCCTCTGGTGGTTCCAAGAATGATTTCCTCTGGTGGCCCGAGAATGATTTCCTCTGGTGGACCCAAGAATGGTGTTAGGACAAGCGCTGCACGCCCATCTAGCAGCACTTCACTTACCTCCATGGCTGCATCCAGCCGTCATCCATTTTCCAGCACTTTCCCCATGGCTGTTTCCAGCTCTCTCCCTTCCCCCAATGCTTCCTTCTTCCATGCTCAGGTGCGCGCACGTCTCCGTCCACTAGAGGGCAAGCGCACTAGATTCCTGAGATTTAAAGGGCCTGTGCAGCACTGATTGGTGCCTGGTCATCCAATCCTGCATCCACTTCTCCTATTTAAAGAGGCACTTCCTTTCCATCAGTGCCGGATCTTGGTCTCTCCATGCTTGTTGAAAGTCAGACATTCTTGGATTGCTCACCCATGTACCGACCTCTGCCTGTCCCCGACTCTGAACCTTTGCTGCCTGCCCCGACCTCGGCTACTCACCTTTACCGCGAACCTGTGCTGCCAGCCCCGATCTCTGCCTGTACTTACTACGCCTTTTGCCTGCCACTTGTGTACCTCGCTGAATCTCGGCTGACTGTGGGACTGGGCCGCTGTTGGGGGGTAGAGACCTGGGGGTCACTCGCCGCACAAGACCAACCTGCCTTGCGGTGGGCTCTGGTGAATACCGGTGGCCTCTAAGACTCCGCTCCCCTGACACGGTACCCGCCATTGGTCCCACAGTTAAAGCGGATCCACACCCGAGTCTGCTCCACCCGGTCCATGACAAATGGTTTCTTCTGGTAGGCTTAAGAATAATTTCCTCTGGTGGACCCAAGAATGATTTCCTCTGGTGAGCCCAGGAATGGTTCTTTCTGGTGTACCCAAGAATAATTTACTCTGGTGGGCTCAAGAATGGTTTCCTCTGGTGGCCCCAAGAATGATTTCCTCTGGTGAGCCCAAGAATGATTTCCTCTGGTGAGCCCAGGAATGGTTCTTTCTGGTGTACCCAAGAATAATTTACTCTGGTGGGCTCAAGAATGGTTTCCTCTGGTGGCCCCAAGAAGGATTTCCTCTGGTGAGCCCAAGAATGATTTCCTCTAGTGAGCCCAGGAATGGTTCATTCTGGTGTACCCAAGAATAATTTACTCTGGTGGGCTCAAGAATGGTTTCCTCTGGTGGCCCCAAGAATGATTTCCTCTGGTGGTCCAAGAATGATTTCCTCTGGTGAGCCCAAGAATGGTTTCCTCTGGTGGTCCAAGAATGGTTTCCTCTGGTGAGCCCAAGAATGGTTTCCTCTGGTGAGCCCAAGAATGGTTTCCTCTGGTGAGCCCAAGAATGGTTTCCTCTGGTAGACTTAAGAATGATTTCCTCTGGTGGGCCCAAGATAATCATTTCTTAAAGTTAAAGTTTCTTGTCTCGGGTGAGCAAATAGGAAATCTGGATCTCCAATAAAAAATATTGAAAGGAAGCCTGAATCTTCTCAATAAGGTCAAAGAGCACTAAAATTACTTTTTCAAACCCCCATCTTACCTTTTCAGAATGAAAGGCTGTTTTGTCTCATTGCCTTCTGATAGGAGGGCTGATTTAACACAAATTTTTTTCTTGGGTGCCATTCAGCATCATTTTTGGCTGTGCAAATTATATACAGGGTAAATACATACAAAGTGTGTGAAATTGCAAAAAGATTTTCTCACAAAAATAGTGAGAAAAAATCCATACAGTGCTGAATCAGCCCTAAAGTCACTCCATGTTCCAGAGGCTTATGTAACCCACACACCACTATCAGGACCGGGCGATTTGGGGAGTTGTTCATGAGTTCTTCAGGATTCTGAGGGAACTTGGGTTTGCGGCCTGTGAAGTCACTACACACTTCCAAAGTCCCTTTCCGACATGTATTACCCAAAGCAACTTCCAAATCAGTAACTTCAGTAAATAATCACAGTCTCTGGATCCCGGGGTCAGTCTAGGGGCTGGGACTATACAACGGCAGTACCTTATATGATGGTCTTTAGTGTACTACTCTCGCTCCTGCTAGGCCCTCATAGATTCTCTCCCAGAGGCACGCTGTCTCTGCTGGCTTTGCCAGGATATCTCACTCCTCACTTCTGTGTGTGTTAATGGTCAAAATGGTGCTTCTGTCTCTCAGGCTGCTTCATTAGGCCTCCTGTGCCCTGTATGTTACTCTGGTGCACTCCCCACACTGCACTGCACACTACATCACTGCTACTGGCTATTCCAGGAAGTAGCAGAAGTATTTAATACCTCTGGTTGTGATGTCACTTCCTGCAGCAGCCTCTGGTGGTTAACTCTATAACTGCTGTGCTTTACTATACACAGCTAGGCTGGTTCTGTACAGGGATGTTTATAATCCTTTAAGTACCTCGGGTTTCACCCGGGCCACACATATAAAAGATGGAAAACTATAAATTATGATACAACAAAAGAATGATTTCCTTGGAATATGATGATGTTTTTCTTCAACAACTCAAACACTGATCAGTCAGAAGGAAGACAGTCTCACTGAGACTTGCATTACCTCCATCCATTACACTGTGAGAGTAATACAAAAGTGAAGCAATACCTTTTGTAGGCTGAGTATAGCATATTATGGCATATTTTTGGCAGAGAACAAGGTATCCTGGAAAGCTCTTCTTCCATTTGTTAGCCTACAAATGTATCACTTTATTGCTTCACATTACTATTATTCTCACTGGCTAACATGGTACAACACAATACTGTGAGAGTAACGAATACAGCATGGAGGCTGATTCATTACTAGCACCATGTATCGGCAGATGAGCGTTTGTATAGCGGCGCTTAGAGCAACCGCTAGTAGATGCCGTAAAGATGTAACAGAGCGCCTCAGTTGCTGTAGTAACCTGGCCGGCATTGATGATTGTGATGTATGTTGGGTACTCTAACACCAGTACAGCGCTGCAGGGAGCGAGAGGTAGCGTCAGCTCAGTGTGACCGACTCTCAGCGACTCACACCATACTTATCAAAAAAGGACACACAGCGCCAGCGCTCTAAATCTGGTCGCTATAGCATAGAGCGCCAGACGCTGTGTTATTAAAGTCTGTTTTTGAACACATATCCACCAGTAACAAAGCGAAAACACATGGAATTGCATTGTTATAACATTGTGACATTAACACTTTAGTGCCAGACCTGTAATGACAATTCTGCATGAAAATATAAAAAGTCAAAAAAGTTTCTAAAAGTGTTTGCAGCCAGGAGAGGTCACACAATGATTTGAGCAAAAAAAAAACAAAATAAAACACGTTGTTTAAACACCAGCAAATGAACGACCATTGAAATTTATGGGAGAGCGACAGTGAGCGAAAGGTAATACCTGGTGCACTGGAAGCTAGATCGCCAGCGCTATATACACTGAGCCGCCTGTAATAATACATGTGACACTACATGGCGCTGTTAGAGTCGTTCACCAGATTCGCTTTCATAAATGTGGTTTTGCGTACAGCCCCAGGCGTTCACCAGGCGCTGCCTGCCGCTACGAGGCACTACCTGGCGCTATCCCTTCATGAATAACCCCCATAATCTAAAGCACTTTTCTATACAGTACATATTTAAAGGGACAGTCCACATTTGCTAGCTGTTTTGAAAGTGTATATTATGGTGCACCAAAAAGGGCCTATCTAGAACTTTGTTAGCAAATGCACACACAGAACACTGCTGTGAGGCTTTTGTAAGGTTGAGTGAGCTCACTGACTTCAGCAGCAGCCATAGCAGCAGCGTTCTGTGTGTACAGGACTTCTGTCTTCTTATAGATCTTGGTGTCAGTGCCTTCTTTGTCATATGGTCTTACAAGATCCTTGGCACCCCCATCCCCTCCCGATCCCCCACATGCTGCCTCTCTCTATCTCTGCTATGGATTGTGTAAACGAAGTGGCCCCGGCTGGCTCTGTCTGTTGATGATGTCACAATAGCAGCAGCTTCTTCATTAAAGGGGACAAAAACCCACCGAAATTGTGAAATACATTTGGCTGAAGCACCTGCAATACTTGCTTGCTTCTTAGTGTGTAGAACTAGAAATTGATATTTTTGCTTTTCCAGTTGTCCTGGAACATTGATTTTTTTTGCTGCCCCTCTCTGTAAGATGTCAGGCGATCAGTCATTGCATAGGTGTGGTAATGACATCATTGCCACACACAGCTGTGGCTATAAACGGAGGAGGCGGAGCTTTACAGCTAAAACAGGCGCCATTATCTGGGATTAGAGTAAAGCAGGAGCAGTAAAAATGGCAAAAGATTCTCTTCATAGGGGAAGCAATTCAGGGGATTCTAGTTAAAAATGTGGGTTTTGGTCCGCTTTAAAGAGAGCATGTGGTGGTGCTGCTGCTGGGGCTGTCCCCTATCCTACAAGGTAATTGGAGACAGTATGCAGAGAAGTGTGGTGGGTTGATGAGGTCATTTGTGTGGGGGCCAGCATTAGGTCAGGGCAAAGGGACAACTGCCCAGGACAGTTAGTGCTCAGGGACGCTTTGCTGTGTGTCTTATTTTTTAAACGTGAATGGTTGCTCAAGTATATAGTTCCTGAGTATCCTCCCCACCCCCTCATTTATGCTGTTTCCCGCACGCATCCCCTCTTGGTGCGTGGTGTTTGTTCAATCCTGCTGTTTTACAGCCTCGCAGCATAAGCTGTTCTCCGCGGTTTCATGCAGACTACGTGTCTGCATGGCGCAGATGACGTGCGGACCAAGTGTCTGCATGGCGCGGATGGCGTCACAACACACATTTTGTTTCACCCTCACCCCGTGAAACGGCACGGGAGCCGCGTGCGCGGATGTTTGCCTGCATCTCCCCCTCTCCTGCATCCACTTTGTAGGCTGCCCTGTGACTGGTGTGGTAATCTCTTTGACCAATTGCTGGTACATGCACTTTATTTTTTGTCTCTGTTCATTAGTTTGTATTGATTGTTATTGCTAAATTCCTCTTGGCAGCTTTTTTGTGCAATATATACACTTTTTGTATGGTATATGAATTTGTTTGTAATCTTGATGCACTAGGCACTTTTTGTAAAGTTTACTATATATATATGAAATACACGTTTTTGTGTTATGTAATACTTAAATATACTTAATATTAAATGTTTTTGGATATTAGTATAGCTTTTTGTGCCGGCACAAAATTATTTAGGGTGTTGTAGAAATCAGGGTACATTTTTTGCCTATTGTGGTTTATTGATAGCCTAAATTGGTACTATTTATCATTGCATATTAGTGTTTGGAGATTAAAGGGGGCAGTGCAGTTGTTTTCAAATGTCAAGTGTTGTATGTAATTTTAGCCCATTTTTTCTGATTTAATAAAACATGCAATTTTTATTATTGGCTTGGTGCTCCTCAGTGGGAGGTAGGTGTGGTCTTTGTCATGTCCACTCCATTTTTTGTCAATGGTTGCTCAAGTGTTAATAACCCCGGCCTCCCATCATCCATTTGCTGCCTCCCACCCTTGCAGGCACCAAACACTTCCTTGGATGACATCAGCACTTCTGGTCCTGACAGTGGAAGGCTTCCAGCTGCTTGTTTAAAGATATTTTTTAGGCAAGATGTAAAATTAAAAAAACATAAACAGCAGCTTACCTTGCCAAGCAGTCCTCCGGTGCTGTGCCTCCTCTCAGCATGGCTCTCTGAATGAAGATGTATACTTTCTCATCCACCGCCCCCCCCCCCCCCCCCAGTGCCACCCTGAGGTAGTGGGCCACCAATACTGGCTCAGGCAGCTAGTTCAGGCCACGCCCCAGTGGGCTTAACCCCATGCGGATGTGGTGAAATGGCATAAAGATTAATCACTCTTGAATTACATGGGGGCGGCCATCTTGCCACACACCTGGAGTCCTGATTACACATGAGAAATTAGAGGGGTGCTGTGGCAGCAGCAATTCACACCAAATTGAAATAGATATATGTCTCAGCAACAAGGAGAAGCTTGCCTGTTATTTTCACTGATACTGACACTGAATAAACAGCTAATATAGCAAAAACAATCTGTGTTAGGTGAGTCATTACAATATACCTCTAAGGTGGCGGCCACCGCAGAAGCATTCAGTCAGTAGATGGGCAGGCTGATTCATTACTAGCGCCAGGTATCGGCAGATGAGCGTCTGTACAGAGGCGCTAAGAGTGACTGTTATTATACACTGTGATCGGCTATCAGGCGCTGTAACAGAGCGCCTCCATCGCTGTAGTAACCTGGCCGGCATTGATGAATGAGATGTATATTTAGCGTTCTAACACTAGTACAGCATTGCAGGGAGTGAAAGGTAGTGCCAGCTCATTGCGACCGACTCTCTACGACTCACAACATATAAAAAAAAACCGACTCACACAGCGTAGGCGCTCTGGATCTGGTCGCTATAGCATAGAGCGACAGACACTGTGTGATTAAAGGTAACAATGTATCTATAATAATGAATAATGGTAACTGCGGGTCTCTGCTGCTGGTCACGTGGGAGCAGGCTCATTGAATTCAGCAGGGAACCGAATGAACCAGAGAAGAAACGTGCCCTGTCACCACTGCGGCTGGAATACTACTGAAATTAGAGGGCAGGGGCCTGAAGAACTTGAGCATTGAGTTTGGAAGCTGACAAATAGGTTTTTTGGGCAGTCTGGACTTGGGAAAGGTGTCAAACAATATTGCATGTGGCAGAAAATAGTTTTTTTCTGTCCCAACCACTATTCAAGATTGGCTTCTTCATTTTAACTTAAATGGCCTCTTTCACATCTTTTTGAAATAGTGCACCTTTGTATCCAAAATGTAAGTATTGTATACCAATATCTTAAGGAACAGGGCACTTGTTGGCTGACAGTCGCGTTCAGTTCTGGACTGATTATAAAAAGAGGTGTGAAATTAGACATTTATGTTAAAATGGATTAGCCACACTTTAACAGAGACAGGGAGATGCAATACCTATTGGCTGCCACATATGTTGCTTTTTTGACACCCTTCCTGCAATCTCTCTAGCTGTTTATAGTTAACAGTGGATGTGGATTGATGCACCCAGGTTCTACGGCACATGCGCGCCGCTCGCCCAATCAGTGCACTCGGGGGCAGAGGACGTCATTTCGTCTAAGCTTCGTCTAAGGCCAACAGCACCGAGCACGCTGACAGCCGCATCCCCCGCTACCCTCTAACAGGGAGAGTGCCCGCATTGGTCCTTCACAAATGCGGGCACGCGCCATGCTAGAGGGATACTGGGGTACGACCGCGGCTCACGCATTTGCCGTTGGACTGGGAAACAAGGTAAGTGTATGGGGTGACCTGGGGGGTTTCACACAGTGGGGCATCCTGATTTTGGATGCCCCGGGGGGAGGGAATCGATCAGCCTGGGAATCTTATAGATTCCCGGGCCGATCAGTGTGGGTTTTGGTCCACTTTAAATAAAGCAAGTCTAGTTGCTTTGATCTATTGCTACAGCTATACCATGGCCTGGGTGAAAGAGAAACTCCATAGACATATTTACAGCAAAGTATTCACACAGGTTTTATGACTAGGCCCTCCAATATGTTTAGGTTGAATTTTAATATTAGACTATTATCTGGATAGATCTCCTTTAAGTGCATTCAACAGATTGGGATAAAAAAATGTTTTTAGCTAAAATAAAGATATCAAGTTGTTCTGAGCTACTGTGTGTATTTATTTAGCTACGTGGAACATCTGGTTCTGTTATTGTAACTAAGGGATTAGAGGTGGAGAGGAGTGTCACGAGCAGCCGACTCATATCAATAGCTCCACGTTAAGCAGAGCGCAGCACGTGGGAAAGTCCCAGGTAGTGGTATTAGAGGGGAAACAAAGCCATTGCCTTCTGCAGCCAGATCCGATATGTGGAAGATATACGACTGCTAATGCAGGATTGGGTTACCTCCTTCTGCTGTGACTTACTAGCCAGGGAAGCAAAGGGGGGATTTGTTCTACAGAAATTATTCTATGCTAGACAAATGGCCCTTCTGCACCTGAGAATAGAATGATATCTCTCTTTCTCTCGAGATATCAAAAAAAAATCTTAGACCAGTTTTACATGTTTACAGAATGCCATTTTATTTTATCATATGATTTATTGTATTTGATTTATTATATTCTTCCAGGCCATGAGGTGTCCTGTTTAGTGCTTGTGGGTGTAGTGCAGTATACTCTCTTAGCAGAAGTAGCTAAGGTATTATGTTAAATCCCTCCACTGGCTGCTACTTTCTGATAGAAAGCACTATCACAAAAAAAATGGACCAATAATAAAAATCCATATAAATATGCTGGATGGCAGGAGGGGGGGTCACTTATACACCCCGCATCAACCGCATCAAGAAATATCCAGCCAGGCTTGTTTTTTATTTTAATGGAAGGAAGAGGAAATTGGGTGACAGGTTCTGTCACCCTAACACTCTAAACCTGTCACCCCTAGATTTTATTCCTACCATGAGAAGAAAACCTCAAGCTTGGGGGGAGTTTTATTCAGTTCAGATGTATAAGTGACCCCTCCTCTCATTAGCCAACGTGTTTATATGGGTTTTTAATTTTACACAATTTCATGATAGTGCTCCTTTAACTAAATTCCATTACTGAAGCTGTCCACATCCCCAATCACCTCCTCCCACGTGTCCAAGATTTCACCTCTCTCTCCACTCCTCTAGAATACCCTTCCCCATACAATTTGCCAACTCCAATCCTTAAAGCGGAAACTCAAAAAAAGCAAGTTCAGTAAATTGCACCTCTAAAGCCCCACTCTGGCAATCAGTGACATAAATGAGGGTTTAACTCCATGCAGATGTTATGGAATAGCAGGCAGATTCTATGCTGCATAACTGCGTGGGTGCGGCCATCTTGCCACAAACATGAGTCCAGCTTCTGAGAAACCCAATCCCACAGTCAAAATTGCCTCGCATATCACTGCAATCCTTTATTTCTAGTAGAAAGCCATCAGCTGTGATTTAAAAGAAGATAGATATGTTTACACTGAATGAACAGTGAACAGTGATAAAAATACATTGTTGCAGCTTTCCCTCACACACACAATCCCTCTAGCAGATGGTTACTTAGTGTGTGTTTGTTTATATAACATAATACACAAGCTGCCCATGTTTCTAAAGCAATTATCTCTCTCAATTTGGTGTGGGCAGCTGCTGGCACAGCTCTGCTCATGTTTATGTGTGTGTGACAAGATGGCCGCTCCCATGCAGTTCTGCAGCAAAAAATCAGCCTGTTATTCCAGAACATCTGCACTGAGTTTTGATCCGCTTTAAAAACCTTAAAAGTATCCTTCAATGTGACCTTTTTAAACAAGCCAAACATATGGCTCAACCAACTCACTTTATAGTCTTGTCATTTTTGGCATGTTTAAGAGCACTTGCCAATGTGCTTAGTACATATACTTGATTGTAAGATTGTAAGCTCAAAACGACAAGGCTCTCCCTCCTTACGTATTTCTGTACTAATGTGCCTTGTCACATGTCGCTCATTATACCATGTGTATTATATGCATTTGCTATCATAATACTGTCACATCTGAC